>SEYY01000826.1:47270-49770 GCA_009176605.1 Armadillidium nasatum
GGTTAATTGAATTTTTTATTTATATCTTGATACTTTATTATAAATTTTTAGAAAATGTTGGTAATTGCTTAATTCAATTCTGTTTAAGAGCTAATGTAATTTTTTTTTTTTCATTCTGCAGTTGTCAAAAATTTTATGTTAAGTTATGCAGAATAGTTGAGAATATCGTTTTTATTAAGTCCATTTTGAAATTTCAAAATTAACATTCAGATGTGCTTGATAAATTCATAGGTTTTGTTAGCAATGCGAGCGAATGTTGAAGACCGTGGCATGAAAGGAGACTGCACACCCTTAATGGAAGCAGCTTCAGCTGGTCATGTAGAAATTGTAAGGCTTTTACTACAACACAAAGCAGAAATCAATGCCCAGTCATCATCAGGCAATACCCCTCTTATGTATGCATGTGGAGGAGGACATTTAGAAGTTGTTAAGGTATTGAGATACATATAGTAACTTTTAAAACATTTTGAAAGTATTTTTGCAAATTCATATAATATATTGATATTTTTATGCTGTGCTTCAGAATGAAAGTTTTTGCTAACTTTTAATACTCTAATGTTCTAAATACTTAGCTACTTTTGAAGGAAGGTGCGAATGTTGAAGATCATAATGAGAATGGACATACGCCACTAATGGAAGCTGCCTCTGCTGGTCATGTTGAAGTAGCCAAAGTGAGCTTTCTTACTTTTAGAATTTTATAGCTTAAGAAAATTTTAAGTAAGAGTAATAATTTAACGACTTTTTTTTTTATACAGTTGTTGCTTGAAAAAGGAGCAGGAATAAACACAAGCAGTAATGAATTCAAGGAGTCTGCCCTAACGTTAGCGTGTTACAAAGGACATCTTGACATGGTGAAATTTTTATTAGACGCTGGTGCTGACCAAGAACATAAGACAGATGAAATGCACACAGCTTTAATGGAAGCAAGTATGGATGGCCATGTTGAAGTTGCAAGACTACTGTTGGATTCGGGTGCACAGGTTTGTATCAAATATTTTAATTAAACACATAATGGTAAGTACATTTAATATTTTTTGTAAGCGCGCACATTTTGTAGTCAGTTACATTTATGTAACTTTTTTTTTTTTATGATGACGATTTATTCCGACAGTTACTACAAAACTAATTTTAATGTTGGACAGGTGAACATGCCAGCTGATAGCTTCGAATCTCCGTTAACCTTAGCTGCTTGTGGTGGTCACACTGATCTAGCACTATTACTGTTAGAAAGAGGGGCAAATATAGAGGAAGTAAATGATGAAGGATACACACCCTTGATGGAAGCAGCAAGAGAAGGTCATGAAGAAATGGTTACGCTACTTCTATCACACGGTATGTTTCTGTGAAAATAAATAGCTAATACTTAGTTCATACTTACATCTAATTGGTGTTTTTGACTTTTTTGCAGGTGAATATTCTCCCAAGTTCTTTTCCATTTTGTTTTTGAATTATTATATATTTTATATCTTTTATAATCTTATACATTATTAACCATATATATATATATATATATATATATATATATATATATATATATATATATATATATATATATATATATATATATATATATATATATATATATATATATATATATATATATATATATATATATATATATATATATATATATATATATATATATATATATATATAGCAGCTGTTGTAGACAGTTACCGTTCTTCAAGTCTATTAATAGTGGTGTTCCTCAGGTTTTTGTCCTATCTCCAACACTTTTTCTACTTTTCATTCATCTCTATTACTTCATCTATCCACCCCTATGCTGATGACTCCATCCTTCATTACTCCTTTCAGTTTGAAAGAGCAGTTAATAAACTTAGGAGATTACCTTTGAGTAACTAACCTCTGATCTTTCTTGTATTTCAAATTGGAGCAGAGAAAAATGGCAGTTTTCAGTGCCTCAAAAACTCAGTTCCTCCATCTCTCCACTCAACACAATCTTACACACAACTATGATATCTTCTTCGAAAACACACAACTCAAATCTTCATCTGTTCTTAATATTCTGGGATTTCGTACACTGCAGATAAGGTAATGAAACAGACTGAAAGAAGGTCAAAGGTTTATTCAATGAACATGTAATATTATTTTCCTACCTAATGTCCTTGAACATCAATACATTTCTGCAATGAACCCACTTCTCGAAACCAGTTGAAAAGAAATCTTGATCTGTTTTCCAGAACCAGTCTGCCATCACTTCACCTCATCATCTGAACCAAATCTCACTTCCAGGAAACTCCTTCAACTTTGGAAATAGTGAAATTCATTGGAGGGCAGATCAGGATTGTAGGGTGGGTTATCAATGATCTCGAAGTTCAAGTGTTGAAGCTTCTGAATCGTCTGGTCATTGCAATGTGATCTAGCATTGTCATGATCCAGGAGGAAAGCGATACGGTTTGCTCTTATTCAAAGTATGCTGCTCTTCAATTTCTGTAGAGTTTCACAATTATGGTTGGAGTTTACTGTCGTGCCCTTCGGC
>SEYY01000826.1:54770-64770 GCA_009176605.1 Armadillidium nasatum
ATAAGTTTTTGCTTGGGATAGGGCAATACATTGAAGAAGTTATATAGTAGAAAGTTTATTTTTATGAATTTCACCTTGTTTTTTAAGTTTTATATTTGTTATACAAAGCTCTTTTTATAATTTTCATTTTAGTTGAAGGAAGATTTTCCATTTGATGAAGACTCTAGAGGAACTGCCAAACTACTCGATGTTTTAAAGAGAGAAGTTGAACAAACACAGAGTAATAAAGAGGAACAACTTCTTAGTAAGCAACATATTTTCGAGCAACTTCATAGGGTGGAAAAGCAAATGGATGCTATTGTACCAAACAGCAGTTCCATCCCATCATTCAGTTCTGCAGTATCTTCTCAAGCTATTTCAACTGGTACTCTTGTTAATTCGTTAA
Organism: Armadillidium nasatum; assembly: GCA_009176605.1. NCBI lineage: Eukaryota > Metazoa > Arthropoda > Malacostraca > Isopoda > Armadillidiidae > Armadillidium > Armadillidium nasatum. Next base: position 55,156 of record SEYY01000826.1, read on the forward strand.
ATAATAGTGGATCTTTGTTAAATACTGCAATGGGAAATCAAGTTATGTACCCAGCTGGCACCCTTCCAACCTTACCTCACAATACACATACGGTAGAAACGCAAACTGGATTTTTACCAACGTCAGCGTGGACTGTCTTGCCATCTGGAATTGGAATAAATGACATGAATTCAACAATTAAAACAAATAATCCTTTGTCTCAGTCTTTATATGGAAATTCGACTCAAGTTCCATTAGCACTTTCTTCAGAAGGGGCGCAAATTCCATCTGCTGTTTACTCACCTCCAAGTTCTAATTCAAATTCCTCTCAAGAACCTTCTACAGCACCTTATTTGAGCCCAGCATCACCTTCTTTCACTAATACAAGTCCACCATCTGCCAATGTTCCAGTTCAAGAAAGGCGCAAAATGATTCCGTCAAAGAAGCAATTAGACAAGAAAAAACTTCAGTTACAGCAACATCAGCAGCAGCAAAAGTTGCAACAGCAACAAAAAACTATGCATCAGCATCAAGTCAGTGCACAGTCACAATATCCATGTGTTCTGCAAGTGCCTGCAGAGACTACTTACAATTGTATCTCAGATCAGGCTGTTCTAGTATCTCAAGGCAATGCAACATCATCATTGCTTTCTGGTTCCGAAAATGGGCAGTGCCTTCCACCACCTCCATCGCATTCTCCCTCACAAGGGGCAGAGGGAAATGAACAAGGGAAAGGAAGTCATGATGGAGAACAGGGTGCAGTAAGTTTATTGATAAAGCCAAAACCGGAACCCCCAAAAAATAGTAGCAAGAAAGATAAAAAAAGGAGCATTACGTCTCATGAATGTGATTGTGGTATGCATACTGAAAGAGGAGAGGTGGAAGGGTCATTGTCTGAAAGTGGCGATATTGTACCTACGATGAGTTCATTGGGAGCACCAATACATCTTTCTCCTGCTCTTGGGGCGGCTACAGGTGGAAACTTGCAGTTTGCTCCAACCAGTAATATTGTATCATCTCAGCATTTACATTTTGCACCTTATCAAGTTGGAAGTGGTGGGGTGCCTTTGCAGTACAGTCACCTAAATTCTTTGGGTCAAGCTGTTGTAAGCCAGGGTGTTGCAACACAGTCTGCTGTTGCGGCTGCTGTTGTTGCACAACAACTTCAAGGTGTAAGCAGCACTGGCAATTTTACTAATACTAGTAGTTCCAGTTGTTCTGCTTCTGTAAGTCAGTCTCAAGTTAAGCAGTTTCTTTTGAAACCCTCACAGGTAGGAATGAGTGCAGGCCAGAGGGGCGCTGGCCTTAATCAAGTACTACCTGCGACTTCTCAAAGTTTAGCTACTGCTCAGCAACAACAACAATTTTACCATCAGCAACTTCAGCAGCAACAGCAGTCTTATCAAGTTCAGGGCTCTCAGCAAGCAGGGATGACATCTCCATTAACGAATGCTAAAAAATCTAAAAAATCTACTCAAACTGTTGGGAAAACAGACATTCAACACCATCAACAACTTCAAGACTTAACAAAAAAATGTCTAGCTATTGGTAGTGCTGCTCGTGAAGCTTTCGAACAAAAGCAGCAACCACAGCACCAGCCTCCGCAACAGCAAGGAAGTTCAACTGTTCAAGGATTAGGACTTGATTCTGTATCACCAAATTTGATCTATCCTAATAATATTGCTCATTTTCCAGTAACATCTCTTCCTGTGAATGAATCTGGTCTTATGGTTGCTACTCCAGCAACCCCAGCAAAAATTCTTAATGACCAATTGCCTGATATGGGAACAGTTCCAAATTCTCAGGTATTATTATTACTACTACTACTATTATTATTACTATTATTATGATAATCATCATTATCATCACCTAAATAGTATTTTTACTTCATATTTCAATTTCAACAGTTTATTCAGTAGAAAGTAAATTTACAAGTATACAATATTATAGTAGGTACTAAACTACTAAACCCAATAATAATAATTATTACATAACATTACTCTGAAAAGGGGTTTCTAACGCGATACACATTGATTTCCATTGAACCCCAAAGTTTAGTGATAAATAGTTCATCAATATATTTTAATAAATAATATTGTTAAATAATATTGCTTTCTCATGTAGGTTTCATTAATCTTATTCTTTTATTAGGTTAGTAACAATCAGCTAGGAGTTCCGTATCATGGAAATGAAACTGCTCCTAATGGAGGAGTGTTGTATCAGAGTTCTGGTGTTGGAGTTTGTCCTTATCCCACTACTTTATTAGATGTGGATTCTGAAACGGATTCAAATCATGACACAGCTCTTACTCTGGCGTGTGCAGGAGGCCATGAAGAATTGGTTAGTTTACTTTTGACCAGAGGAGCCAATATAGGTATGACATTATTTATTATTATTTTTAAGTCAAAAACTTTAAAAACTAGAGTTCTGAAAATTAGATGCTTAGAAAGTGCAAAAGAGGATGTAAGATTTGAAAGGTTTAGTTGCCATTAAGGAATTATGTTTACAGAGGTAATTGTGTATTGGAGAAAAATTATAATAAATTTTTCTTCTGGCTGCAATTTCAAGTATTTACTTGAAAAGTAGATTTTATTATAGAGCCTCAGAATTACTTTCGTTTCCTAGATTTCCTTTTACTCATTCTCTTTTAAGCATTTTGATCGATAACAATCAATTAGTCATATTAAATTGATTACATTTGATTTTTCTATCCCATTGTAGAAGTTCATCGTAAAGTCATTTATTGAATTCCTATCTCCCTCTTTTTATTCTTTTTTGATCCTCAACAAAGAAATATCCAAAAATCATTTTCTAATTTAAAGAAGTATTTCTGATTATTTTTTTTTTTTCCATTGATACTTAATACTTATTCAAGTGACTATATGAAAAGAATTGTTTCCATAGCATACCTAGATTATGAAGTGTTTACATGTGAATGGCATGCAGTATTCTTGTTAGGAATATTCATCTTTTAATATATCCCCTTACTACTTTATCACTATTCAAAATATGTATCAAATTTACTTTAGAGAATGAAAGAAATCTTTGTCAAATTTTAACTAAGGTGGCTTAGTCACTAAAGTCAAACAATCTTGCTTCATTATTAATGTATAAGTAATTTCTCATTTCAGAACATTGTGACAAGAAAGGGTTTACTCCACTAATCCTTGCTGCTACTGCGGGACATGCGAAAGTCGTGGAGTTGTTACTCAACAATAATGCCAATATTGAGGCTCAATCCGAAAGAACCAAAGACACCCCTCTCTCTTTAGCTTGTTCAGGAGGCAGATACGAGGTAGTTATTTTTTAATGATAAATATTTAATTCGCTTTGAAATTTCTAGATCCATTGATTTGACTGAGGAAAATTAATTTGCATTTTTTTACTTATTATTTTAATTTATTAATATTAGGTAGTTGAAATCTTACTTGCTCGAGGAGCCAATAAAGAACATAGGAATGTGTCCGATTACACTCCATTGTCTTTAGCAGCTTCAGGAGGATATGTGAATATAATCAAGCTATTACTTGAAAATGGTGCTGAAATTAATTCAAGAACAGGTTCTAAACTGGGAATATCTCCCCTTATGCTTGCTGCCATGAATGGACATACACAGGCAGTTAAATTACTTCTAGACATGGGTTCCGATATTAATGCTCAAATTGAGACTAATAGGAATACAGCCCTGACTCTTGCCTGTTTTCAAGGGAGGCACGAAGTGGTTTCCCTTCTGCTTGACAGAAAGGCAAACGTTGAACACCGTGCTAAGGTAATTAAAAGCTGTTGATTTAAGATTTTTTAAAAATTGAAATGTAAAATGTTGGGCTTTTAACATGGGTTATATAAGACACATTTTAAAGTTTTTCTGGTGTATGGGTCATAATATTTGTCTGCTACACCTTTTAGTTTAGTTAATATGCTAGAAGGAATTTTTATTGACAAAAATTTTCATATCATTAATTTACAAACAATAATAATACGCCGTAAGCGCTTTTCCTCATTAGTAAGAGTTTTTGTAATGGAGAAAATACCTCCCCTGTATGGTGAAAATGTTTATAATGTTAAGGTGTTGTTTTATCCTTTTTTAGATTTATTTTGCATAGAATAAACATTACATCTTTTTCTGTTCTCTTTTGAAAAATTGAAAAAGTTTTTTTTTTTTTTTGTGAATGCTTTTTTTCTCTCTAAACTTCATATACGATATTTCAACCATATTTAGAGTATATTGTTTATTTTCCGTATTTTCAGTCATGTAAAAGATTCCTAATTAATTTTCTCTCTCTCTCTTGGCTTGTCATTACTATTTTCATAATTATTATCAGTTATTTTTTTAATGCCACTCTTGTATCTTTTTTTTTTTTTTTAATAAATATATATAATATATATATATATATATATATATATATATATATATATATATATATATATATATATATATATATATATATATATATATATATATATATATATATATATATATATATATATATATATATATATATATATATCGTGGGTGTACTGGCAAAATTGACGAAATCAAAATTCCAAGTTTGTGTTAAATTACAATTTAAAGTTGTAAGTAGTACAAAAAATCAGGATTTAATATTTCTTTCATATTGTAACGTTCTTTCTTTATTGGGTATTTTATTTAAATCCTGATTTTTTTTTTCTAATTAGGACTAATTGTAATTTAAAACAAACTTGGAAAATTGACTTGGTCAATTTTGCCAGTACACCTACGATATATATATATATATATATATATATATATATATATATATATATATATATATATATATATATATATATATATATATATATATATATATATATATATATATATATATATATATATATATATATATATATATATATATATATATATATATATATATATATATATATTCTTCAAAATTAGACTGGTCTTACACCACTGATGGAAGCAGCGAGTGGAGGATATGTTGAAGTTGGGAAAGTATTAATTGAGAAAGGTGCTGACGTCAATGCACCTCCTGTTCCATCTTCAAGAGATACTGCACTTACTATTGCCGCAGATAAGGGTCACCTAAAATTTGTTGAATTATTGATATCTAAGTAAGATATTTTTAATTTTTATTCCTATAATTTGTATAATTATTTATGATGTTAATGAAATTTTTTTTTATTTTCAGGGGTGCGCAAACCGAAGTGAAAAACAAGAAAGGAAATTCACCAATGTGGCTAGCAGCAAATGGAGGTCATCTTGAAGTTGTTCAAGCCCTTTTGAATGCTAAAACGAACATTAATTCTGAGGACAACCGTAAGGTTTCCTGTTTAATGTCCGCTTTTAAGAAGGGGCATCTTAAACTAGTTAAATTCATGGTAAAGCATGTATCGCAGTTTCCTTCTGATCAAGAATTAGAACGATATATTTGTACAATCAACGATGAGGAGTTGAAAAAGAAATGCCGGAGTTGTGCTGAATTCATTCGTTCAGCAAAAGAAAAGCAAGCGCAAGAAGCCAATAAAAATGCTTCTATTCTGTTGGATTTACTTGAAAAGGAAAAAACGAGAGAAGAATCGAGAAAGGCATCTGCTCTTAGAAAGAAACAAAAGAAAAAAGCTCGAAAACTTGAAAAGAAAGAAGAGAAGAAACGTTTAAAAGATGTGAAGAAAGAAGGTGGAAGCTGTAATGAAAGAGAAGAGGAGGAAGAAGAAGAAGAGGAAGAAGAAGAGGAGGAAGAGGAAGAGGAAGGAAAAATTGAAGTAAAGCCGAAAGGAAAATCCCGAGTGCCTCCTAATAATAATACCAGTAGTAATACAGATAGAACTGATGCAATCACCTCAGAGGAAAGAGATGGAGATAGTGGCATAGATTCCAATAGTCAAACCAGTGCTAGTTCTGAAACCAAGAATGTTGAAGATAAAGCGAATTCCAAAGGGAAGAAGAAGAAAAAGAAAAAAGAAACTACCAAAGAGTCCAAATTAAATAATACAGTACCGAATAATAAACAGAGAAAAGTGTCACCTCCTCAGAAAGTGGAAATTGAATCAACCAGTCATAAAAATTCCAATAGCACTATCAACAATAGTAACAACAATGTAAACAATAGTAATTACAACAGCAGCAACAATAATAGTAATAGCACCAACAACCTTAATAATAGTAATACTACTTCTAATAATAATAATAATAGTAATAGTAATACTAATACTAATACAAGTCAATCCCTCAGTCATCATCATCATCATCATAATATATCTGTAACTTCTTCAAGAAGTAGAAAAAAGAGAGAGGAAGAGTCTAAAAATACTTCTGAAATAAATGATAACATAAATGTTTATTTAGATATGAAACCAGTCGGTGGAAAGAAGAATTATATTCAAGATTTAAGTTCTCGAGTTAATGCTCTTGATACATTTGGAGAAGTTGATAGTTATATCTCCTCAGTTCCAGGATTGCCAGGAGTCAGTGCTAGTAATCTTACTACTTCAACTTTAAGTCCTAATATCAGGGGTCAAACAACTCTTGGTACAAGTCCCAAAAAGGTTGGAAGAAGAGAAGATGGTTGGAAAGAGGTTAGTCGTAAAGCAAAAAGAGTTTCTGTTCCTAATACTGCTATTAGTAGGGTTATTGGTCGGGGAGGATGCAATATAAATGCCATAAGAGAGGTATCTGGAGCTCACATTGAAGTTGAAAAGCAAGGCAAGAGTCAAGGAGATAGAATGATAATTATTAAAGGTTCAACCGAAGCAACAAGACAAGCTCAGAATCTAATTAATGCCTTGGTGAAAGACCCTGATAAAGATCTTTCAGAGTTAATTCCAAAGCCTATAGTTAAGATACCTCCAAAAATTACAAAAGTGTCAACATTATCAGACTCATCCATCCAACCCATTCCGAAAAACTCTCGTATCACTAGTACTGCAGCAGTTGTTACGTCAACCACTGCTACTTCAGTTTACAGTTCTGCTAAAACAGGAGTTACAACTGTTTCAGCATGGGCAAATATTGCTTCACCTAAAAGAACACCAAATTTAAATAGACCAAATTCCAACTCCCATATGACCAATACTAGTTCAAAAAGTCCTGCTGTTAGACAGTTGTTCCCAGGTGACAAGAAAGGTCTTATTGGAAGTTTATCTACAAATGCCAAATCTATCACACAGGGAAATGCAAATGAAAATTCTCAAACATTTGCTTCAAAATTGGTTGAAAATAAAAGTAATTCTAAAAATATTGCACATTCAAATGTGAATAAAATGTCACCTCATATTAATACAAATGACCCAAAAGATTTAAAAATGGTCGAAAAGAAAAATGTGGAAACGAGGAAAGGGAACCAAACTTCTGATGACAATAGTCATCAATATTCTATTTTCAGTAACTTGCTTGGACAAATGCCAACCATTTGCACCAAAGAAAAGCCTTTGAACTTTGCTAAGGCAGCTTCAGAAGGACTTAATACAGGAAGAACTCCTCTTGGTCATCAACCCCAATTACCATCTCATAGCTCTTATCTTGAACCTATTGACAATAAACCACTTGTTGATGCTAGTAGAGCACCTGGATATCGGGGTACAGTAGCAAACTCATCTTCGGTATCTTCATTAACTACTAAAACTATGAATCTTTCTATTAATAATAATAATACACCTGCTTCATTAATTAATACAAGCAACATTACTATAATGAAAAGCATTCCTAGTAGCAATACCAGTTCCAATATGTCATCAGTTGTAGGAAGTAATATTAATACAATTCCTAGTCCTGTCCGTAGTAATACTTTAAATAATTCTCTCTCTGGTATTAGTGTTAGTACAAATGCCTGTTCTATCGGTATAAGTGCATTGGAAGGTATTCCTAACACAGTTGTATCTTCAGATTCAGCAGCAGTTCAGAATTCTGTTTCTCCCTCTGGAATGTCCTCAATCACATCAATGGCAAGAAGTGCCCCAGGTACTCCTGTGGCTTCTCCTTCAGTTAGACCAATTGCCCCTCCAACTTCCAGACAGTTTGCAACTCCACCTCCAATTCCAAGGTCAGTAGACATTGGGAATGGACCTTATAGTTCTCTTGTTGGGCCTTCTAGGACCCCTCCACCTTCAATGTCTTCGTTAATGAGAATTCAGGTACCTCCACCTTCGATATCTTCTGTGAGTGGTCTCCATTCACGACCTCATATATCTCCTCCTTCAAAATCATTGGCAAGTGGAGTTTATATGCCACCATCCTCGTCTTTAGCAAGTTTGGCACCTGGTGGTCCTGTATCTTCTCATCAGAGATCACAGGAGCGTAGTGACCTTGTTAATCTTGCAGTAGGTATGCCATATCGCAAGTCTACTAATTTGTCTGAAATAGCAAATTTGGTTTCCATGAATCAGCAATCTTCTCAAAGTCAACAACTACAACAGCAACAACAACAACAACAACAACAAGCTCATCATCAGCAAATACATCATCAACAACAGATTCAACAGCATCAGCTTCATCAGCAGCTACACCAACAACAAGTACATCATCAACAACAGCAACATAACCAGCAATTGCATCAGCAACAGCAGCAACAACAGAATCAAGTTCACCAGCAGCAACAAGTTCATCAGCAGCAACAGGTACACCAACCTGTTCAGCATCCAGTTCACCATCAGGTACAGCAGCAGCACCAGATTCATTCTCAGCAAATTCATACTCCTCAAATGCACCCTCAGCAGCAGGTTCATCAACAACTTCAGCAGCAACAACAGCAGGCTCAGCAGCAGCAAGTGCAGCAACAGCAGCAGCAAGTTCAGCAACAGCAACATCCTTCTCATCTTCCTGGGCAGCATTTAAATATTGCGGCGTTAATGAATGGCTTGCGTTTTACTACCCCTCAAACTAATACACAACCAGTGTTCACAAATAATATCCTTGCACCTATATCTGCCGCACCCCATATTCAGAGTAACCTCAATCCCAATGCTCCAGATTTCTCGAGTAGAGCATCAGGTTTTGTTACTGGAACATATACTCCACGTACTCAGTTGGCTGCCTATCAAAATGGTATTTCTTCTGTTACTCCTTCAGTGTATTCTGGAGTTGGTATTGGGCAGTTCGCAGGAAATCTTGATGCCAGCAATATGCCTCTACAACATGGTATTAATGATATTATGACAAGTTTATTGTCACGAAGCACCACAAGTTTAGGTGGTCTTCAGTCTTCTGCTGGAAATATGGCCTTCAGATCAATTGGAATTGCGCCAGATACAAGTACACCAATAAATTCTCCTCATTCCTCTAACCCATCTTCTCCTACTCAGTCTACTGGTGGTGTAGCATCTGGGGGCGTAGCGAGTGCAGGCAGTGGTGTGCAAGCAGCTGGTGTTGCTACATCTGTTACACTGTCTCCCTTCCCTCACCACGTCGAAGACCGCCACGCCAAGTTGCAGCCCATTGGAACCGAGAGAGCTCAGAAGCGTTCAGAGCGAGTGAGTGTTGTTGGGGCTGTACCTCCTGCTGGATTGGGTGGTGTTGGAGTTGTTGGTGGTGTTGTTGGGAATAGTGGAGAATTGTTGTGGGCCCGGACGGATATGCTGCAAACTGGTCCACCACAACCCCCACCACCTCAAGTTGATGTAATGCCTCCCAATATTTACTACCCTTCTGAGATTGACCTC
>SEYY01000826.1:69770-72270 GCA_009176605.1 Armadillidium nasatum
AAAGAGTTTATTGTAAGTTTAGTAGTTTATTTTATTGAAATCAATTAAAATGAAAAGTTATTGGTGAATGGAGAATTTATTTTCCTTTATCTTCATTCTCTAATCTCGATGCTATATATATATATATATATATATATATATATATATATATATATATATATATATATATATATATATATATATATATATATATATATATATATATATATATATATATATATATATATATATATATATATATATATATATATATATATATATATATATATATATATATATATATATATATATATATATATATATATATATATATATATATAAAGTAACAGGTTATGGCTATTACTAGCTTGGTTAACGATACCGGGACGTCTCTTAAACTGGAAGACGAAAAGTCTTCAGAATGGTTGGGAATGTCAAAACTAGATTGTCGCTGGTGTACGGGAATAGGACCAAGAAGAGAAAAACAACTTCCAAAGTAGTTAAAGAAAGAACATTGTGAAAAGGTGTTTGATCATCAGAATAGTACTACGGTGACAGAAGATTGATCTTGGTGGTGGTTCACAGGCCGTGGGTTACATGTGAGTTAAGTGTGAATAGTTAAATTGCTATTAGACTCTCCCCCAGATGGTTACAGTGACATGATGACCACGGTGTCAGTGTCGGTTTGATGCTATGGAGCCGTTTGTTCGTAATAGTCTAGAACAATTCCCAACGTTGATAAAAACCCTGACGCAATATTGGAGTAAGATGTCCCATTCGGAGTAACAGGGAAAGGTTTTCCGAGGGGCAATAGTGCACGAAGTTGAAGTGGTTTTGCCGTAACAACAAAAAGGCTGGAATATTACTCCTGAATGAAGAAGTTGCAGGAATCTTTTCACCGCAAAAAACCAGGAGCTCTTTTGGTACAGATCCCTGTTGCCATCTAAGGCACTTAAAATCTGTATGTATAACGCACTGATCAACTGTATAAAAAGAGAATTCTGGAGAAGGCCATATTGATGGCTAAAATTGATGGTTCAGCCTATGAGCCTTTAGCAAAAACGCATTTCATTCATATGTACCACAAGGTGAGTCTAATAAGCAGTTTTTAAGTGGTGCAGGATAATTCCGGTTCTCGGCATCCTATCGAATTAACGAATGAGAGTCTGTGGGTATAACCAAGGTGTGTAGTTCTCGAAAGAAAGCGGGAAACAACAAATTTTTTTTTTTTTTTACAGAAATCTAGTCTGAAAAGACCTTATGAACAACTTCCACAAAAGGACATTCGAAATGACAACACTGGAATGTAGCACTGAGGTTAGAAGAAGCAGATCGGGGAGGCTTTAGGAATGGTAAATATGCAGGACACATCAAAAACTACCTTCTTAGGGTCGAGCATAACGTTGGTATCAGCTTTCAGACCAGCCTAGGGAGAGTATCGAAAAGCCATGTAGATAGGTGGAGCCCCTCACTTTTTATAGGGTCGAGTAGGCTGGAAGAAGCCTGTCGATAAACTGCAGCTGTACTCCAGTGTAGCACAGACAATAGCTGAAAAGAGACTGAATTTTTCGATCTGCATTCCAAGTCTTATGTGAAAGAAGATTCAACAGATCTAATTATGGTTGGCGCATTGTTTTAAGGTGCTTCATCCGAGTATCTTGCCTCAACCTTTGACTAAAATTTTAAGGTGATGTATGTGATGACCATACAACCTTTGATCCAGAATTCCACCCAGAAACTTAAACTTACTGTGGAGATGGTTTTGAAATTAGACCCATATAATATAGGGAAAACCGAAGTACAGAAACACCCCACCTTCCATATTGTGAAACAAAATGGAGATGGTTTGGAGACATTTGAAAACTGTGAGTTTGTCCGCTGTAATAGTATTGACTGCAAGTTGTTTTTTGATGTTCCGGGTATGGTGCTAGGTGGAGAATAAAATTGTTGGCATACAGTGAAAGTTGTGTTTTTGATACTTTCAACTAGTGTGTGGGCTGGGCGGCAAGGAAAGTGCTTTTCATGAAAGAAAATTGAGTAACGAACACTTCCATATAAAAATCGAGGCCATCGAAAGTGATCAAGAATTGGCACGGAAAACTTCGGTAATAATTCTAAAAAGATATTTGCGTTTGGTGAGTGTCGGATATTGAAGTCCCCAAGGACAGCCACAGAAGTGGAGAGATTGCGAAAAAAATCATCCAAGTCCATCATTGCAATGATGGACTTGCGCAAAATATAGAGAACAAACTATAAATCACAAGATTTGGTGGATCATAGCAGCTGCAGCATGAAATGCCTTTTGGATCAGGAACCGATTTATGGAGTAGTATAACAGCTCATCCACGACAACAGTCCGGACCCCACTTCTACGGCCACGAATTATTATTATTATTATTATTATTATTATTATATTTCGTTTTGCAAATTTCTGGAGGAAAGTTATAAACTTTTTAGAAGGCGTTCTAACTTTTGGAGCATACGACCGAAATATTCTCTAAGATATTCTAGAAATTTTTGA
>SEYY01000826.1:84770-87270 GCA_009176605.1 Armadillidium nasatum
CCCCTCCTCCCCCCAATACCACAACAACCAAACATATACACACTCAACTAACACATTCATACTTGATAAACAGACCCCCAAACAACACACTAAACGGACCCCCCCCCCGAAATAAACCCCAACTTCAACAACCTCCCAAGACACTTACAAACCTCACTTGCAAGACTAAGATGCGGGCACCACCCAAACCTACAACATTACAAACACAAATTCAAAATAAACCAGGCAACATCTCCCACCTGTACTAGATGCGGAATGGCCCCGGAGACCGTGAAACACTTTCTATTACGCTGTCCTTCCAACTCTCGCCCAAAATCTTCTGGGGCATCACTTCTTTGAAGGATCTCTGGACGAGACCGACTGCGGCAGGAAGCTTCATTAGCGAAGTGTGGCCGCCTCAACATGGGGTGGTCAGGGGGTGAGAAGGTAAAAAGGAAGGTATATATATATATATATATATATATATATATATATATATATATATATATATATATATATATATATATATATATATATATATATATATATATATATATATATATATATATATACTTTACCTTTTTTACCTTCTCACCACCTGATCACCCCATGTTGAGGCGGCCACACTTCGCTAATGAAGCTTCCTGCCGCAGTCGGTCTCGTCCAGAGATCCTTCAAAGAAGTGATGCCCCAGAAGATTTTGGGGCGAGAGTTGGAAGGACAGCGTAATAGAAAGTGTTTCACGGTCTCCGGGCCATTCCGCATCTAGTACAGGTGGGAGATGCTGCCTGGTTTATTTTGAATTTGTGTTTGTAATGTTGTAGGTTTGGGTGGTGCCCGCATCTCAATCTTGCAAGTGAGGTTTGTAAGTGTCTTGGGAGGTTGTTGAAGTCAAGGTTTATTTCAGGGGGGGGTTCGTTTAGTGTGTTGTTTGGAGGTCTGTTGATCAAGTATGAATGTGTTAGTTGAGTGTGTATATGTTTGGTTGTTGTGGTATTGGGGGGAGGAGGGGGGATGTGATTTAGAATCTGTTTGTAAAAGGCGCCGGTGGACGATGGAGGGTGTGTTAGTCTCTGTGGGGTAGGTTGGAGGAGAGTATTGTGACATGGGTGTGTGGGTAGACGTGTTTTTGCATAAAATTGGGTGCCTATCATTTCGAGGTGATTCCTTATAGGTAGTATCTTTGTTTCGTTATGTAGGTGTTGTTGAGGGGTTGTGCGTGTGCAGCCGGTGATGGTGCGAAGGGCTTTATTTTGAGTTATTTGGAGTGTCGTTAAGTTTTTGTCGGAGAGCAGAGGGTGCCAGACAGGGGAGGCGTAGTTAATGGTGGGGCGTATAAATTGTTTGTAGATTGCAATTGAGGTTTGTATGTTGTTGTTTATGTCTGTATTGGCCACTGTTTTGAGGATGTTGAGTTTTCTGTTTGCGGCTGAGGTGGTATTTTGAATGTGCTTGGAGAAGGTGAGGTGAGTGTCAAATGTTAGGCCGAGAATTTTTTGGGTTTTGTTGAGGGGTATGGGGGTGTTGTTTAGTAGGACTTGTGGGTGGGTGTTGGATATGTGTTTGTCTGTTGTTATAAGGGTTATGGAGGATTTGTTTGGGGATGCCGTCATCCTGTTTTCTGCTAGCCAAGATTGGAGTTGTGTTATGTAGTATTGTGTGAGAGATGTTGCGGTGGTGAGGTTTTTGTGAGTGGTGGCAATAGTTATGTCGTCTGCGTATGATGTTATGCGGGTGAAAGTTGTTTGGGGTTGAGGGAGGTCTGCTGTGTACAGGTTGAATAGAGTGGGGGAGAGTATGGCTCCTTGCGGAACTCCGTTCCTTAAGTTGATGGTACGTGATTTATGGCCGTTTTGTTGTATTTGGGCGGTTCTTCCTGATAGGAAGTTGGTTAGCCATTTCTTAGTGTTTGTTGGGATGTTGGATTGGAGGATTTTATGGATAAGATTATGTTTCGGGACAGTATCGAAGGCTTTGTTTATGTCAATTGCTATTAGTATAGTTTTGTGATAAGGCTTATGGTTTAGTCCGTTTAATTATAGGTTGGATGATGTTGGTAAGTGCAGTGGTGGTGGAGTGGTTGGGTTTGAACCCGTGTTGGAAGTTTTGTTGTGGGATGAATTGGAGGATAGAATTTAGGATTAGTTTTTCAAGAAGTTTTGAGATGGTGGATAATAGGGAGATTGGTCGGTAGGAGGAGGGGTTTGAAGGGTCTTTGCCCGGTTTTAGTTTAGGGATGATTAATGCTTTTTTCCATTGGGGGGGGATATAGTTGAGTTGGATGGATTTGTTGAAGATGGAGGTTATGTATGTGATTGTGTGGTGGGATAGGTGTTTTAGGTGAATATTTGATATGTTGTCTGGTCCTGTTGCTGGAGAGTTTTTGATAGTTTTAATGGTGTTTTGAGTGATTGTGGGTGTGATGGCGTTTAAGTTGTTTTGGTTGTTGCGTAGCTTTTTCAGTTTTCTTATTATTTTCCTGTTTTGTGGGTGGGTAGGTAAGCTACTTTGCTTGGCGAAG
>SEYY01000826.1:92270-96113 GCA_009176605.1 Armadillidium nasatum
TATATTATATAATTATATATATATATATATATATATATATATATATATATATATATATATATATATATATATATATATATATATATATATATATATATATAATATATATATATATTAAATTTATAAAAGATTATTAACATTCAAATACTTGAAACTAGTATTGTTTTCATTTGTGGGTTAATAACATGTTATAATTGTTTTCTACGAAATATATTACTGTATTATATATATATAATAATTATATATATATATATATATATATATATATATATATATATATATATATATATATATATATATATATATATATATATATATATATATATATATATATATATATATATATATATCAACATTCTTATTCAGCATCTCATATCGATGATAGAAGCTTTAAAATATCCAAATATTTGATCACAAAACAACACGAAATAATTTTTTTATTTATTTCGACTCTGCACGGTAATTGAGTTCTTCGAAGTCGCTCTTTGCTTCATTGCTCGATTCCTTCGTCTCATTCTCTACAACTTTGTTGCGTATCAATTGCATCGCACTGGGATGATTTATTCGTGGACTTCCGTTTGCTCTTCTCAGGGATAAATAATTATGTTAATGGTGGCTTGTTTCCGTGATAAATTAATAATAATAATGATAATAATAATAATAATAATAATAATAATAATAATAATAATAATAATAATAATAATAATAATAATAATAAAAATATTAAATGTTTATTTATTTTTTAAAGCATAAATTTCTTTTGCTATATTCTCGCACACAAACAGACACACAGATACTCACACACACACACAACACACACTCATATATATATATATATATATATATATATATATATATATAATATATATATATATATATATATATAATATATATATATATATATATATATATATATATATATATATATATATATTTTTTTTTTTTTGCATTAAAAAAAATAATAAATTGAATAAGTTTCGATAAAATTATATCTTAAAATCTATAGAGGAGCAACAAATCTTTCAAGATAATGGACTTTCGGCTTAACATTAAGAATTTAAATTTGGAAACTTGAGGTTTGGAAATCGACGACAGGATCGGATCATGTGAAGAGAAATAAATGCAAGGACGACAGGACTAGCCATCCGGCCTTGTGATTACTCTGTCAACGGCTTGTAACTACTCCAGAACCAGCATTGGAAGCCATAGCTCGGAGAAGCACAATCTTTTGAAGACCTCTGGGAGAGAGTGTTTCGAGGTTAGTTTGAAAACGATGCTGGTCCTACTGAAAGGGTAAAAACCCTACCTGAGAGTCTGGATAAGACTTATGGACCGGCATGGAGACGAACGAGCCGAAAAACATGATTTTTTAGAGGGCTCTGGGAGAACTTCTAAAAGCAGATGGGGAAAGATGCTGGTTCCACTGACAGGGTGAAAACCCTTCCTGGGAGACGTATGTATATATATATATATATATATATATATATATATATATATATATATATATATATATATATATATATATATATATATATATAATATATATATATAATATATTATATATATATATATATACTTTTAATATATCTGGCCCTCCATCTCTTCGATATGACGTTGGTACACGATCTCTTTTCTATAGGTACTGTAACGGCAGGTGCTTGGGTGGAATATCCTCTACCACTGAAGCCCCATTATTACATCGTCCTCGAAAGCACAATGGATGCCATGCTTTCACATGAATTTGTGTGAATATGGTAAACCACAGGCTTGTCCATTGTGATGTTTCCTTATTTCCAGCCACTTCTGTTCTGTGGAATATTCTGCCATAATCTGTTTTTCCTGCTGCATTTAATCTTCCTCTCTTTAAAGATTCCGTTTGCGTTCCAGAGAGATTTTAGTTAAGCTATTGCTTGGGTGGATTTTCTCTTATTTTATATTTCTGCCCCCTCCTCTCCTAGAAAAGGGACAGCCCGTGAGGGTGGTTATATATATATATATATATATATATATATATATATATATATATATATATATATTATATATATATATATATATATATATATAATTAGGGAAAATATTGCGAATATGAAATTATGATTTCAAAAACAAATGATTATCTTATAATTATAGTACTCATTTTCTCAACCTAATTTTCTCATGTTATAATAATTATACAGCAATATATATATATATATATAATATATATATATATATATATATATATATATATATATATATATATATATATATATATATAATATATATATATATAATATATATATTTATAGGTGTGTGTGTCTGTGTGTATATATGTTTGTGTGTGTATGTGTATGAACGCGTATGTGTATATGTGTGTGTGTTTGCGTACTGCATATATGCTTTTTCGGTGCTATGTATGAGGGAATGAGGGAAAGATTTTATTTTTTTATGGCAATTGTGGAGTATTTTCGGTTCGGTGTTTCGGATATTGTGATCTATTTGGAAAGAACAACCAATAAATGGATAAGTTCGAGGTTATCTAAAAAAAGAAATACCACATAAGTTTGTTGATGATATTTGTTGATTGAGCTTTAAAAAAAATAGTATATGTTTGTAATTTGATGGATAATAACAAAAGAGAAGCTGTCAAGATTTCATGAATGCTTTGTCATAAATTTAAGAAGTGATTTGTTAAGGTTAGAGATATCATTGAAGTAGAAGTGAATTAGGGAGAATTTTGATAGAGAGAAAAGTTTATGTAAATGGCAAATATTCTCAGAATAAAATAAAATTATTGTATATTTTGTGGGAAATAAGAAATGAATAAAAAAAGAATCGAATAGGTATGTAATAAGTAGATTTAATTTCCTTATAAGTAATTATTTATTTTACCAAAAATCAATTTTAGAACTTTGGAGCTGAAAGCGGGTCAGATTTATAGTCATATATATTTCTTTGATTTATTGCGAAATAATTACTGTTTCATTGAGAGGGGTTCGTCATCTAACCTATTCATAGCACTTAATCTAGATGATTTTCAGTAGAATGGGTGAAAATGCTCAATATTCTTTCCTTTCAGTTAAAACTAATAAACCTTAGCTTAACTTTTCTTGTGATCTTGTTATTCAAAGCAAGAGAGCTTTCTTCAGCAATTATTACCTTGTTCAATCTCCGGAAAGTCAGTCAAGTTATATCTAATTCCGAAATTGTCCAAATTATATTCTTCATGTCACCTAAAAAATATCTTTTCTATGTGGGAAATGCTTAAAGTTTTAGTGTTCCACTTCCTCAGGTTCTTTCTTGTATTTTGCTTTAAAAAAAAATCCACTACATCTTTGCTTTTCCTTTTTCTCTCCTCTAGTTTCTTCCTATAGCACAACTGCTCTTTTACTTTATGCTAAAACAGAAGTTTCTCTTTTAATTTATATACTTTACTAAAAATAAAATATCGATTTCAAAAGTATTTCGAAGGAGGTCAATTTCATCAAAAACGAGAAGATGGGAAAATGTGCTCCATACTGGAGGTTTAAGTCAACGAATTTAGGATAACCAGTCGAAATTAGGAGACAACTATACAGGACACAGGAATTTAGTCGTAGATTGGCAATATAACCTAAGTCTTTAAGCGAAAATTCATAAGACTAAATCAAACAAGAATGAAACCGCCACTGGATAAATATTAAAAATAGGGATAAGGAAAATTTTAGAATTCACTACTCTTGGTTTTCCAGTGCATGGAGACCCTTTGTGGGTCTCATTGTTTAAAAGCTGGAAAAGAGAGTGTGATATTGTTATATTCTATGTAGTATGTGAAAAATGAAGTAGTATCTAATAGGCAAACCTATGCATGCTCCTCTGAAAAAA
>SEYY01000826.1:96213-123713 GCA_009176605.1 Armadillidium nasatum
ACTATATTTAATTTCTCCTTATCAACAGTGAATCCCTCAAAGAGAGATTCCTCTTCCTCAAGTTCTTCAAATTCATTCTCAGTTGATCTAACTTCTTCTACTTCTTCTTCCTCTAAGGGTTCTTCACCTTGACTTGCTGGTAGTACTTCATCATCCAAATTCATTGCATATTGTTGAAAGATTGGGTCATTTCGTAAATAATCTGGAGGTACCTTCCATTTTCGTAATTGCCTGTGATGGGCTCTATATTGCTTTCCAGTTTTAACCGCTTCAAGAATATAAGTCACATTATTGGCTTGGATCTGAATGACTTTATAAGGCCCATAATAACGTGGTTTAAATTTATTAAGAGTGAGATCACCCGGCAATTGGACCTTAAGCCCCACCAACTGATCCAAATCAAAAGGTTCAAATCGATAATGTCCTTCACCCCAATATTGATCTATTTTTGGCAAAGGAAGACCTGTATGTAAAGTATGTGCTCTCTTTAAAATATTTTCACATGGGGTTATGTTTGTTTCCGAATGAACTGTATGGTTATAAACCAACACTACTTGGGGAAGTTCCTCATCCCACAAAGAAGGACTAGTAATAGCCATTCTCAAATACTGACTAAGGGTTCTATTCACCCTTTCCACTGCTCCATTAGAAGCTGGTGTATATGGAGTAGTCAGCACATGCTTAATCTCTTGATCTCGCAACAATCCTTCAAATTCAGGGCCGATGAATTCTCTTCCATTATCTGTCAACAACCGCTCAGGGAGTTTAGGAAGGAAGCCACCAACTCAAAATGGTAATCCGGACAGAAAAGTGGGGCGCTCCTGTTTTGTTTCTACAACCCAAAAAAAAAATACTTCCTCTTTTATACTAAAAACCTTTAAATGCACTTTGATTGCAACCGAAGAACTTTGTTTATTTCTTAAGGGTACGGCAGATACCCACTTTGTAAAATGGTCCACCATTACTACTGCATATTGATTTCCACGTGATGATCGTGGAAACTGGATCAAGTCCATAGCCACCAACTCAAAAGGTCGTGATGTAGCTATTTTTAAAGTTGGAGGTGCAAATATTATATTAGAGATTTTATAAGCTTGGCATTTATAACAAGATGATGTAATATCTGCACAGATGTTATTTATTTTAGGATGCCAAAGTCGTTGGACCAACAATGAATAAAGTTTGTGCCTTCCAATATGAGCAAAACTCCAATGTGCCCTGATGGCTATCTTTGTTAGATATTCATGTGGCACTAGCAATGCGAAATCTCCTGTGTGCATCTCCCTAAATAATCGATTATCCCGCAAATAGATATATTTGTGAGATCTTGCAAATGGTTTTAATATTCCCACAAATGGCAAATTTCTTAATATAGCTCGTTTTAAGCGCTTCAGAGTTGGATCCTGATCCTGTATTCGGTCTAAATCTCTATCTTCAATATCCAACGGATTTATTATATCTTCTTCATTTACTCTTATTTGATGTACTCTCAAAGTGATGTCTTCCTCCCCACCACTCTGCTGATTGGTCGTTTGATCTTCCTTAGTAATTCCCGTTAATACTCGAGTTTCGGTCTCCTGTTCCTCCATAGATTCATCCAACAGACAAAACTCCTGGAATTTTAATGGGACAACTTGATGTACCTTTGTCTGTTTTTCTTCAGAGCATGCTTGAAACTGCATTAAAAGATTATAATGGATGCCCCCTAAACAAAGTACATGACATATGCCCCTTTCAGAGGGGTTCCCAAATTTTAAGGGCTTAGAATCTCCATAATATATGTAAACCTGTATTCCATGTAAGTTCGCAAAAGCATGTATAGCATTTGTAAGTGGAAACTGTCCCACATTCTTCATGAGCTGTAGTATTTTTGTTAAGTGACGGGCATTCTTACCAGTAGGCAATCCATACTTAACACGATTTTCCATGAGTTCTTGTATTACCACTTCCCTCACTTTCTGATGTTGATCAGGAGTTCCATACAACCAAGTTGAAAAAGCACAGAAAAGGGAATCACCTCCTCCAGGCATCTTCATTTCTGTAAATCCTTTAGGGATTTCATTTGCTTTTTGTACACTTTGATCTTCAAGAATCTGTTCCTCAGGTGATCTAGACAATGCGTCTGCCACTATGTTTTCTTTCCCAGGAATATATCTCAATTCATAATCAATATCGTTTAACTCTTCTAGAGTGCGGGCAACTCGTGGGTTTACTAACGGCATATTATATAAATATAACAGAGGTTTATGATCTGTATGAATGATGATTCTTATACCATACAAGAAAGGCCTCAAAGATTTTACTGCCCAACGTATGGCTGCCACCTCTTTCTCAGTTGTACTATATCTTCTCTCGGCTCTTGAAAAGGTGGTAGAAATAAAAGCTATAGGTCTTTCTTCTCCTTGCTGGTCTTGGGCCAGACAAGCTCCTGCTCCAACATCAGAAGCATCTACATATAGTTTAAGTGGTTGAGCACCTTCCGACCTATCTGGATACGATAAAACTGGTGGTTCTATAAGCGCTTTCTTTAATAACTCAAAGGCATTCTGACATGCTTCGTTCCATTTCAAGGTCTTATTTCCTAGCAATTCAAATAAGGGTTTGGCCACCACCGAACAATTTGGAATATGCCTTCTGTAAAAATTTATCATCCCCAGGAACTGTCGCAATTGTCTTATGGTCCTAGGGACGGGGAACTTCATGATGCCCTGCAAACTTGAGTCTAACGGAGTCATCCCTTTTTCTGAAACCATATGTCCCAGATACTGCACTTCTTTTCTTAGCATGAAGGTCTTAGATGGTTTGATCTTAAATCCTGTATCTTCAAATGCTCTCAAAACCTTTTCCAATATTTCCAGATGTTTTTCATAGGTTTCACTTATGATAAGGACATCGTCCAAATAAACCATGCACTCATTCCAAGGGATGTGTGCCAAGGCGAATCTCATGCCTCTCTGAAAGGTTGCGGGTCCATTTTTGACCCCGAATGGCATCCTAAGGAACTCCCAATGAGACAATGGGGTGGTAAATGCAGTTTTCTCTATACTGGTTTCTTCCATCTCCACTTGGTAATAGCCCTTCACAAGGTCAATAGTTGTGAAAAATTTCATCCCTTGTAAACTAAACAGCATATCCACTAAATTTGGGATTGGAAAGCTATCTCCTTTGGTGATCTTGTTTAGCTCCCGATAATCTATACATAGACGAATCGTTCCATCCTTCTTTCTGATGGGAACCACTGGAGCCGAATATGGAGATTTACTTCGCCTGATAATTCCTTCCTCTTCCATCTTTTTGCAATTTTCTTCAATTTCCCTTAAAATAGGCCCCTGAAGGCGCCTAACTGGAACTTGAACCGGCTCTTCTATCAACGTCTCTATTTTGTGCTTGATTACACTGGTGCAACCAACATCTGAGTCCCCAGAACTCAGAACAGATGGAAATCTACTCAAAAGTTGGACCAATTGTTCTTGTTGTTCTTGGGTAACATTTGATTCCTCCAATCGGAAGGCCTGATGAATTTTCTCAGCCGTCCACTCATGAAATTCTCTAGGTTCAGCCTCATCCAGCTCCACCAACTTAATTGAGAGATTTTCTTCTTCTAGGATTTCAATCTCCCCAACCATCGACCCTTTCTTTAACCTCTTTGGTTTGTCGTCATCATTTCTTGCCAATAAAATTGCTTTATTTCTTTTAAATTTCACAACTGCTGGTTCTATACTTACTTTATTTGGCAATCCCGTGTTTGATTCTACTAAGACTATTTGATCTGCATCTATCAATTTCCCTGCTTGAATTTCAACAGTTCCATACTCCTTTGGTTTTAATACAACACTTTCTGTCAACATACATTCCATTTTAAAGATTTTCTTTATCCTTCTATCCACTGCTACAGTCTGCACATGATTCCCGCGTCGTAATACCAATTCTCTCTCATAGAGATCTGGCAATAGATGTTCTCTTTTTAATATGTCATATCCCAACACCAAATCATACTCAACAACCTGATCGGGTACTATGATGTACCTACTTAACCTTAATGTATAATTTGCTGATAATTTTAAAGCAATGATGACTTCCCCTATAACAGGGAACTTAACCTTTCCAATTCCTTCGACGCTTCGATAGGCGGTACTCTTCAGTGGAGATTTCTCATGATCTAATTCATTAAAACATCGAGCTGATATGAGACTTACTTCAGCTCCTGTATCTACAAAAGCCGTACAGTCATTTAAATGAGGTTGATCTAAGATAGAAACCTGTAACACCAAAGTTTCCTCAGGTGCTCTGATTACTCTATAAGTAATAACTTCCTCAGGATTTAATTCTTCATCAATCTCTTCATTTTGTTCATCATCACTTTGAATGTTATTAATTTGAAAAGCTGGTATTTGATTTAATTGGAACGTATCAAGATCATCACCAGATTGCTGGTTTTCAATAGGTTCATTATTCTGTATCTGTTGAGAGATTTCCTGAGACCCTCCAGGATTCTCCTCTAAATTTTCCATCATTCTTGACTCTTCTGTATTCTCCAACAGGAGGTCTTCCCCGTTGGAGCTTAGCAGTTTTCCTGCCTCTGGGAACGATTTTCCTGTCTCTGAGGACAGTCCTTGCCCCAGTGGTCTCCCTCACAAAAGGGACACTTTAGTTGATCATTATTTCTGATGGGACAATTTGCTACTAAATGGCCTATTTCTTTACAATGTAGGCAGCGGTTTTGGACTAGGTAACAGTCTTCATACAAATGGCCTCTCTTCCCACAATACCGGCACAATGGTCTTGCTCTGCATTGACTCATGGTATGTCCTGACTTTTTGCAATGAGTGCAGGACTGTGAATAATTGTTATTAGGTCTCCTATTTGATGTCCCACGAGACCAGGTTGATGTGCCTCGTCTTCCACTATTAACATAAGTATTATGACTTGGGTATGATGGATGTTGCGTTCGGCCTGGCTGTTGTGGTTGGATATTTTGAGCCGGCAACGGGGCTTGTACAATGGTTTGTCTCATTGAACAACTCCCTCTTTCAGCTGTCAGTTGCTGACAACAACAAGTTCTTAATGAAGCTTCCCCAACTTTTGGGAAGTTTGGTTCTGGTTTTACCAAATCTGTGATGTGTCCACTTGCAGCACCCCTTTCCGGTTGTACTTTAGGTGAGAAACTACTATCAACTATGGCTACCAATCGTTCCCATGGAATCTGTAATCCCAAAGATGTTTCTATTGCCATCAAAGTATTATCAACTTGTTGTTTCACTTCATAGGGCAAGCTTTTCAAAAATTTCTGCCTTACTATTGGCATCTTTGTTACGTCATTTCCAGGGAAAGCCCTTTGTGCAAGTCCCACTAGTCGCAAAGCAAAAAGGGGAATTGCTTCATTTTCTTTCAATACAGCATCTGTGAAATTTTCCGCATCCACTTTGAATTCCTTTTCTAATTCTTCTCTGAACCATTGCAACATTCTTTGTTTTACCTCCTCATACTCCATAGAAGTATGGGAAATGATCTTATACACCTCCAATGCGGTGCCATCCAAATGGGAGCCCAACAATGGAACCATACCTTCAGTAGACCCGGGATACATTGCAGCACTATATGCCTCAAACCGGGAGAAAAATTGAATTAAAGTTTCACCGGAATTTACTCGAAACTTTCCAGGAGGGATCACCTTAGGTTTACGATCTAATGAAAGAGTCTGCATCAAAGAGGTCATAGACTGCATTAAGTTGGTATTTTGTTGAATTAGGGTATGAAATGTTTGGGCATCAATAGAAACATTATTAGAGCCATTCAATATTTGGGAATTCGAATTTGGAGGGTTAGGAGGATTTGCATCTAAAATTGGGGCCTTATTATTGTCTAATTGGGAATTCATGTCGTCCTGAGAAGTCAGATTGTCAGTCATTGTGGTGAGCAATTTCAAGATTGAATAGGTGGGAATACAACTCCCAAAGAAAATGCCAAAGAGAGTGACAGAACACTCAGCAACAGAGCCAGCTCCCCCTCAAAGGAAACTACGCTCTGCTACCAATTATGTTGTGGTATAAGACCACTACACAAGACAGGAGTACTCACCACTTGATAGATGATGAGCTCCAGTTCTCAGAAGAGGACTTGTTTTTATCTCTGGATAAAGATGAGCAAGGGACTCTTCTTAATATCAAAAATTTGGGGAAAATCTATTCGTCTCTCAGGGAAAACCGGCAATCCTATTGCTGAATGTAAAATTTACTGTTATTAGTATTATAACTTAAAATACGATTGGCCAAATAAAAAAAACTACTCACCACAAGGTCTTCTCACTCGTCGTAAAAAAATAATTTGTAACCAAAACCATATAAACTTTATCAAGGTAAATAATTCTCTTATGAGTAAAAATATATTAACAACATGAAAAATACATACAACAAAAATCCTAACAAAAATAAGTATAGATGAAAATGCTCTTTATATTTATAAATATCTATATCAAAGGATCCTTTGAGTTGTTTCTTTTTAGAATAATAAAAAAATAACTTTAACCTAACAATAAATATCTACAAATAACAACTGATTTTTAATAGATAAATAATTATTATTTAATGAATTAAATGAGAATACCAAAAATAATACTGAAGATAAAATATGATAATAAAAATAATAATGATAATGATAAAGTATGATAATGATAATAATAATAATAATAATAATAATAAAATAATAATAATAACCTAAAATAAATATATTACTAAAGAAGAAAAACTATACTCCTAATACATAAGCCAAAGTTTTATTAAGAACTAAAACTTAGAAAGTTCACTTGATATTAATCAAAGAATTTATAGGCAAACATATATATATATATATACATATAGACATATTACATCAGTCTTCCAAAAGACCACCTCAAGTAAGGGATATTAATATACTTCTCCCTACAAATAACTATTATATCATGTAATAATAATAATGATAACACCCTTAATATTTGGGCAACTATTAAAGATTACAAGGAAGTCTTCTAGGAAGTTTAATAAAAATTTGCAACCAAGGAGGACTGGTACTTTACACTATAAGGGAAATCAAATCTTAATTGTAATTCAAAATTCTATCGTAAGTCTTATTTCTTAAAGAATAACTTTTGATCTTACTAATTACTTATACATAAATTCTTTCTCGTCAAAAATGAAAGTCTTTTGGATTCTGTCTGTGTAATTACTAACACGATATTAACCAGGGAATGAACAAGAAACCCGTTTGTCAGTTGACAATTACTCAAGGTAGGCTTTGGGAAAGATATATTAAAAATTGATTTTTGTTTATTTAACTCAAAACTGGACCAAAGATCCTACCTTTGGGGAAACCATACTTTCCCGTCTGTCTGGGATGCTGTACTGGGTTTTTGTTTGTTCCTTCCTTTTTCTGGGATAGGCACTTTCTCCCCCTATGGTGGGAAATTCTTGTCTCCCTTTTCTGATGAGAGAATTCCTTAATTCATCCACAGGAACTTCAAAAGTTCCTATAAAACTTCCTAAATTGGAACCTAATAAATAACAATACAAACAAATCATTTTCTTTCCTAATTTCTCCTAATTCAATTTTTACTTTAATAATAATGTGATAAATATTTTAAACTTTACTTTATTTTATTCAATAAATATATATATACATATATATATATTTATATTTATATAGCTACTTACCCAGAGGTCTGGGACAAATTTATATGGATATATATATTTCTTTTCTTTATAAAACAATTCACTTTTGTTCTATTTCTCCTCTTTCCTCCTTTTATTTTCGGAAATTTCTATATTCCTTTTCAAAAAAAAATAAAAAATAAAAAAAAAAAAAAAAATAAAAGTAAAAATCCTTTCAATATATATATATATATATATATATATATATATATATATATATATATATATATATATATATATATATATATATATATATATATATATAATATATAGTCATTTAATACGTTGCCAAAAAAAAAATTTTTCCATGGGGAGGTGAAAAAAAATTATAGCCAGCCCATTAGCATGAAAGCTCTGACAACTTTTATAGGACTACGTCATTCTGCCGTATTAAATGATCTCGTGACATCACATTGAAAAAAATAATTTTCATTTGTTTTAAGGTGTTTTTATTTATTTTTTTTTAATTAAAATGTTTTTTTTTAAATTTTTGTAACGCCATTGATCCAGCAACCTTGTCGTATCAGAAATTCTTAGGCTATGTTGTTAGCTTCAAATTCCTATGCGTAGTTGTAGTTGAACTCCCAACGCATAGGTATATTAGCAACCTTGTCTCGTGCAAAAAAATCCACTACCGTGAACGCTACAATTACCGAAAAAACAAAGGTAATAATTCAATCTAGCACAAACTTCAGTCATTCAGGTTATGAAAAGTTATCTAAATACACTAGAAAACTAAACAATAATAATAGGCATAAATGAAATGAAAGGTAAATAATAATACAAAATATCAAAAATTTACCTTGATATATCCATGTTTCCTTATTGATATATTCAATCTGGCAAGATACCTCTCTCTATCTCTATAAAAAGAGAGCGAAAACGGAATTAAGCAGTGAATAAAATATAGAAAATAGAGATATTCAAGAATGTTGTTGCTGTTAAAATTGTATTATAGGATGGTTTAAAAGACAGTTGATTTTGTTTTTTGCAACATAGTTTTTTATTATGGATTTTTTTTTGGTTTTCTTTTATGTATTTATATTACTCTTCCGTAGAATGCATTTAAGCATATTTTGACTTCATGTTTTCAATATAGTGAATTATAGAGAGGTTTGTGCCAGATCAAAATACGAAAAAAAAAATTTCAAATGATTAAAAATTTTTAGTTCAAAATGGTATTACATTTCGTCTGCAACTGAAACAGTAAGATTAAAGGTTAAAACAAATTTTTTCTTAATATATTGAAATTACGAAGATGAAATTTGAAATAAAGTAAATTATACATGTTACATTATTTAAAACAATTCTTTTAAAATTATAAATAAATATAAGTAAAAATTTTATCACCACCACTCATGAGTCAAGGGATATAGGGAGCAGAGCCACAGATAGACAAATGATCATGTGCCACATATATATTTAGGTATATATTTAATAAATACATATAAAAATATTTAAGTTAATATTTTCCTTGAAATATGCTTATTATTATTCATGTATATTATTATAATACAAGATGCAAATGCATTGCATACAAACATTTGTATACAGGAGGTAGAGCTATGGACTGACCGAGGCCTCAGCAAACCCTGGCTATTTTTACTGGCCCTGGTTAAAAATCAGGGAAAACTGGTGTTAAAATGGCAAATTATAGCTTATTAATGGTGGATTAAATCAAACAAAATATAAGAAAATTAAGATTATTTTCTTATTTTTTCAATATTTTCTTTTTCTTTTTTGTTTCTTTTGACCATTCCCTTTCTGTTAGTGAATGTTCATCTTTGTGTTTTGATTTTAGATTCCCCATATAAAGATTTGTTAAAATTTTTTTTACTTGGGATACCCAGAGATCCTCTTCTAGTGTACATTTAGCTATTTCGAGCCTATACTGAAACATTGTAAAGTACTCCCATACTGTTGAAGGCACTTGAAGCTGATCTTTTTTAGCTATAGTGACTGAAAGTATAAACAAAATAATAATTTTGAAATAATGTAGCTAATTGATACATTTGATACATAGCAATAAAATAACAATGATATGTATAAATGCAGGTTATATTGATAATTTTATATCTTACATTTTTTCAAACTTTACCTTAGGATCTTACCTAGGTAAACCTGTTGAATAACTATTTTAAAATCATAAGAAAAAAAATTTTAATTTAAAATTTTGGTACTTTTTTAAACTTTTATTATACAAAATCTGTAATTTTCTGAATTTTTTTTAAAGAAAATGCATATAATCTTTAAGTTAATGTTGTGTAATCTACTCCTTCCTTATAATTAAATAAACTTCAATTAAATTCATATCAAATTTTCTTAACTCAAATTTCAGTTCTTTTGGCCTCTTTATAAATTTTATGCCACCCCTGGCCCTGGCCAAATTTGGGAGACCCCAGCCCTGGCAAAATTCCAGCCCAGTTGGTCCCTAGGTATAGCCCCTCATAACCCTCAACCCATGAGTGGCGGTGATAAAATTTGATATATATATGTTAAAAAATTGTTTTAACAATTTAATATTCATAATTTACTTTATTTTATATTTCATCTTTGTAGTTTCAATATATTAAGAGGGAAAAAAATTTATCCTTTCTTTACATTTCAAAATAGCTATAAATTTTCATAAGATTCCATCCAACACTGGTTCAGCAATCTGGTAGTTCAAAGGCAAATGATATTATGCCATTAAAGTAGTACATTGTGTTGTTAAATCATCTTAAATATTACTATTTGTTAATTTATTTTGTATGTATGTATTTTGTTTACAAAATCTTTTCCATAGCCCAATTAACATAAAAAAATTTATCTCAGAACAATTCCTCTTCATGGTTTCGATATAAGAAGAAAAAACAACCACCATTAGGAAAGACACATTTACTTTTTTTTTTTTTTTTTATAAAATCCTTTGCAGCTTAGTGATAAACCAAAAAAATTCATATTATGATCATTTCCTCTTATGTAGTTAGGCTGAGTAGGAAAAAAAAATTTGTAGTTCCTCTCTTAAGAATTATGTTTTCTTGCTATGTGGAGAAGATTTATCTTTACTTTATTGAAACTAAAAAGACAAAATATATATGAAATAAATAGAAATTGTTTAGCAGTGTGGCACCCATTTTCTTGGGGAATGGATCCTGGGACCTAAAATTTGGCAGATCTTAGTTTCTAGGGCATAGGAACTTCTGTACCAAATTTTATTAAAATTGAAGATAGTTGAGTGGGGAACACTGATCCACTTGACTCTTGTTGCACTTACCATTGTCATCATTAGATTAGCATTATTGTTAACATGTGTTTATATATGTGTACACATGTCATACTATTAGTTTTGGATTATTACATTTGCTACATATCCTTTTTTGCTATCAATATTACAGTAGAAAGAAATTTTTTTCTCTTATTAAACAAGTCCTCTCATATTTTATAATTCGTTCTCTTTCTTTCTTTTTTTTTTTTTTTTTTTTTTTTTTTTTTTTTTTTTTTTTTTTTTTTCTTAGAAGGCATAGACTTACATTCTTGTGGAAGAGAA
This sequence comes from Armadillidium nasatum, assembly GCA_009176605.1. NCBI lineage: Eukaryota > Metazoa > Arthropoda > Malacostraca > Isopoda > Armadillidiidae > Armadillidium > Armadillidium nasatum. The sequence continues at coordinate 107,425 of SEYY01000826.1, forward strand.
CTTTTTGTTTTAAAAAACTTTTTTGCTAAAAATTGAGTTTAAAAGATTTGCTGTTATGAGTAACTCATTACCATCTATGATATTCAACAAAAAAAGAATTTATACTTTTATTATTGTGATTCTCTGTAATGCCAAAACCCCTGAAAGAGTAAAAATAGTTCTGTGACTGCCCAATTAAAATAATTAAACCAAACTAGTTATTATATATTATCTTGGCCTATAAAGAAAATATAAAAACAAATGTTACTGACTATAAACAAAGTATAAGGAAAATTAACCACATTTACGTCTTGTTTCCAGAAAAAATTTGGAGACATGACTTTTAAAGTGAAAGACTAAATTTATCTTTTAAGGTTAATTCAATATCGCTGGCATATTAAAAGGTATTCTCATTCAAATTCCTTGGCTGTAAACTTGCAACCCCTAATGCGATAAATCAGAACCATTTAGCAGGTCATATATTTTAAACAGTAAAACCTAACAGGTCTACCCTAAATCTAATAGTCAAATATTAACTAAGCAAATTTATCCTAGGGTAGACTATCTAGGGTGAAGACATTCAGTTAGCTTAAAGTATATATTTGTTTTGAGTTTAAAATTCCACTCTCAAACATTCTTTATAAGTGAAACCAAATAAAAATAGGCCTCATATAATACATTACAAAAACTTGAAGTTCAGGAAGATATTCACTTAAATCGTGAGAAACTGCAGCAAGTCTTTTAGAACTACTATTAAATTTTACTTAATGTTTATAAGCCCTGTATGTAAGTCATTTTCAAACACATGTTAAACATTCATCTTTCAAAATAGATGTTGCCCTCCAAAAGTAGATATCCTATTGTTGGAGATATTTTGAATATACCATAATTAGCAATATAAAAAATTCCTAATATATACTAGTTGAGAAATTGAATGACATAGCCATTATTCTTGCTCAGAAACTGAATTGCAGAAACACAATTCTTGACACAAAAAAAAAAAAATATAAACAAATAAATGCTAAAGCAACATTATTCAAATCAGAGAAGTAAAACTTGGTTACTTTTTATTCAGTTGAACAATGTATTTTGAATATATAATAAATAAGGAAATGTTTAAGAGATCCTGTATTACACTGCAGTATTTGTAATGTTTAAGAAAGTATTTTTTTTATTTTCCAGTTTACCTTTATTATAAAATCAATCTTTGCATGTTTATTTTGTAATCTCTAGAGTTGCTCTAATTTTGCAGATTATTATACATTTTTTTGCACTAATCTTAAAAGCTACCATTTGTTTCTTATATTTATGTGTAATTAATAAAAATTATATGCAAACTCTTTATAGATCAATGTCAATTTCAAGTTGAAAAAGAAATTGTTGACCTTCAAAAAACTCTTCAAGAAGAAAGTAGTTCCCGAGAAAATGCTCAGGCAGAACTTGCTTCACTCAAGGAGAAATTTGAGAGTCAGAGTGAGCAGATAGAAAATCTAACTACAAATATTAATAATTTACAACAACAGTTACAAAAGTAAGTTATATATATATATATATATATATATATATATATATATATATATATATATATATATATATATATATATATATATATATATATATATATATATATATATATATATATATATATATATATATATATATAATCACAGTAAAGAGCAGTACATTAATCATATTCTGGATATGTACATAAGATGTTTCTAAACCATTAATTATACAATATTAATAAGTAAAAGATTAAAATGAATAAACATGGTGGTTAAAAAAAATTCAAAAAAGGAAAATTAACAACAGATGTTTAGTTAATGTTTCACAGCCAATTCATGCTGCTTTATTAAGACCGAGATAAAGACATATGGCAACTGTTAGTGAAATAAACCTGTATTTTTGGTATAAGTAGCAAACAACAGTTATTTAGTATAAATACCAAGTGAAAAATAACATTCAGTGGGCATTTTTTTTTTATTTTTCATAGTAGTTTATTTTGGAATTACTGTAACTTTTTTAGGATTGTAAAATTAGTTATTACAAACAATGTTTTATTATTGTCATTTTTTAAAAATTTATTTTTTATTTTTAAATAAGGTAAGAATTAAATTGGATAGAATTTCTAGAATTATAATGTAGGTTTTAATTAATGTACATTTAAGTGTATATATATATATATATATATATATATATATATATATATATATATATATATATATATATATATATATATATATATATATATTATATATATAATATATATATATATAAACTTTCATTTTCAGAACTGGAAGCAGCAACTGAAAAAGCACTGCAACTTCAGTTACTGCTAATCTTGAATCAAAATCTAAATTAAAATGATGAAATTAAGAATTACCAGGAAAGTTTTTCATTAAGTATTATATTATATATATATATATATATATATATATATATATATATATATATATATATATATATATATATATATATATATATATATATATATATATATATATATATATATATATATATATATATATATATTACACACACACAAACACACAAATGGTGTGTCTACTAAGTATTAGAACTTCTGTCATTACACCCCCTAGTGTGAAGGAATGTTTTGCTTTATCTGATAGCCTTCAACATACATGCCTTCTACATCAAAATATCTCTTGGCACTCTTGTACAACTGGTGAATGCTGTCGTGGAAGTGTGCAGTTGTATATTTCTGTAATTCATGTGTCAAGTTGGTTTGAATAGACTCAATACTGTCAAAATGACTCCCTTTCATGTATAATTTAAGTTTAGGAAATAGAAAATAATCATCAGGAAGCCAGGTCTGGTGAATACTGTGGTGGTGAAGTACTGTGACGCTTTTCTTCGCTAGAAACACTCTGACAGTAGCCACATTATGAGAAGGAGCATTATTTTGCAACAAGAACCAGTCACCAGATTGAGCCAGACCTGGCATAGCAAGTTGGATTCTTTTCACTACACCCTGCCAGTAGAAGAAAATCAACATGATCTTCACTCTCAGTTTCTGTGGGTGGGGTGAATTTACTCATACCCACACTGACGACTGACGTTTTGTTGTAGGGTCGTATGCGAATCACCACGTTTCATCAATCGTTATAATCTTTTTAAAGAAACCATCATCATTTTCCGAAATTTAAACCAAATTTTGAGATGATCCAATGTGGTCATTGTTCCAAACTACTTTCCATTATAAACAATGTTTACACCACTACATTCAGTAATGCACTTTGGGAACATCGATCGAGGTGCAATGCCTAACTTCATATGGAACACGTTCGAACATGTACATATTCACTTGCAAATGGAACACTATATATATATATATATATATATATATATATATATATATATATATATATATATATATATATATATATATATATATATATATATATATATATATATATATATATATATATATATATATATATATAGAGTTGAAAAAAATAACAGAATCAAGGTCAGTTACACACACACATACACACAATGGAACCTTGTTAGTTGAACTGCCATTAATTCTAACTTTGAACAAATTTTCAGCATTTCTTGCCTTGTAATTCGGACTGACTAGACACCGTTAAAAAAATTCTAAAATACTTAAAGTGAAATATTTAACTGTATATTCATATACATGTATTTTTCATTATGCTTAACTCTTTTTTTTTTTTTTTTTTTTTTATTTAATACATGTATTAAAAAAAAAAAAAAAAAAAAAAAAAAAAAAAAAAAAAAAAAAAAAAAAAAAAAAAAAAAAAAATTTCAATAAAAAAAAATATTTAAAAAATGCGATTTTTGGAGGGTTCAGGAATGGATTAATTGATTCAACATGTATTTCAATGGGAAAAATCTGCTTTTTAATTTGAACCAAGTTCCAGAATGGATTAAGTTTGAGTTGCAAGGTTTCACTAATATATATATATATATATATATATATATATATATATATATTATATATATATATATATATATATATATATATATATATATATATATATATATATATATATATATATTATATATATATATATAGTGGTTATATTATATATCAAACTGTAACAGGTGAATATATATATATAAACAGTAAATTCTTATTTTTATATCTTTTAATATTAGTCTTAAAACATAAATGAAATTGAAGTCTATTTAGGTTTTTATACGTTTATAGTATAGGTTTTAAAACAAGCTAAGTGTTTGCCACCAGATTCCTCTTGCCTCTGTTACAAACTACATGTTCAGAAATAAGTGCTCCTTTTTGTATAACATTTTCCAACTACATATGTACTAAAGTAATTAATTATCACTCACATTATGCTCAGAGTGTTCATCATTATATACAATCAACACCAACAACCAAAAGAACACTATATATATATATATATATATATATATATATATATATATATATATATATATATATATATATATATATATATATATATATATATATATATATATATATATATATATATATATATATATACTTAAAAAAATTATCATTTGTGGAAGATGTTTTTGAAGCTAATTAATTAATTACAGTTTATGGGAAGGTGTATTATTACAGTAATCTCAATACTCACACATCACTTATAGTCTTATAATTTTTTTAACACTATCACTAACTTAATCATACTTGACACTTAATATTACGTGGATGATTTGCTGCATTATATGAAAGGAAAAAAAAAAAACTCATAATTTTGTTACACTTTCTGTTATTAATTAAATCATACTTGACACTTAATTTTACATCACTGATGTGCTGTGGTATAAGACTAGTTTTAAATAAAGTGAAATAATCAATTTCAGATAAAAGTTCTTGAAGGTTATCTTGAAGCTTCCAAACGTTCCAATTGTGATGCCTTGGTACAGGTTGAAGAAGCAAATGCTGCAAAGTTACAAATTCAATACAAGTGAGCATTATTTTCTTTATCTGACACTTTTAAATAATTTATTATGAAGAGAAATGATTCTAAAATTTTTTTTTAATTTAAGATTTATCTTAAAATTTATTGTGAACATTGTATGCATTACTTTTGTAATAATTTCAGTTATATTTTTCTATGATAATTATTATAATTATTGTTATTATCAAATAAATATTAATTAATATATATATATATATATATATATATATATATATATATATATATATATATATATATATATATATATATATATATATATATATATATATATATATTATAGAGAAAAAAGGTTTGAACAGGAGAAAAGTCTTTTTAACTCGTCATGTGGAAATATTGACAGAACAGGTAGAAAAACGTTCAGAAGAAGTCATTGCATTGAGAAAAAAGCATTCTTCATTGTTACTAAATCTTCAGTCTGATCTTAATCACTCTACAGAAGAGTGATATATATATATATATATATATATATATATATATATATATATATATATATATATATATATATATATATATATATATATATATATATATATATATATATATATATATATATATATATATATATATATATATGCCGTCTACCGTGGCTCAAACGTTAGGGTGATTGACTCACGTGCTTGAGGGCGCCGGTTCGATCCCACTTGGGGATCCTAGGTATATATATACTACCTAGAAATGTTCCTCTCCTCGAATAGGGCAATGCCCGTGAGACGTAAATTTTTTTTATATATATATATATATATATATATATATATATATATATATATATATATATATATATATATATATATATATATATATATATATATAATATATATATATATATATATATATATATATATATATATATATATATATATATATATATATATATATATATATATATATATACAAATTTATGTAATTTGAATTTGAATAAATATGGTTATAGAATTGTTGCAAAGGACATCAAATCCATCTGGAGAAAGTTTTCCTTTCCAACCATAACATGATAGAATATTTTTAAGAGTTCAAAGACTTATAGAATAAGCTTTAAAACTAAATAAGAACCCCCGAAACAGACGAAAGGATGAGTTTGAAAGTGAAGTAAATCAAATAAGATGTTTGACATTTTCACATGCAACTGTTATGATAAAAACTGGAAAGATGTCATTGTAAGATGCAAACTTAGAAACCTATTATTGAATGGGAATTCTTTTTAGGTCAAAAACAAAGGAAAAATCAACTTTGGACAGTTGATAAAGCAGTAACAGGCTCGAGAGGGAGAATGCAAGAAAAATTGGAAAGATTAAATGTTGAATCTTTTGTAAATCTCGGCAGGGGTAGAGATTGTAGCAGTACCTGAGCAGTAGAAATATGTGGCCCTTCAACCAACACAGGATTAAAATTTGATGTTATGGAAGAAGATCAATCTAAAAGAAAAGATGGAAGAACATTGTTATTATAAAAAAACCAAATGATATTTACATGACTCATGTTACACCAGATTCTGCCAAGATCTGATATATCACTGACGAAATAACTTTCTTAATTGATTCTAATAGCAAGATTTCCCTTTAAGCTGTTCTTTGCGATGGGACTCAAGTTAACACTGGAAGAGTCGGTGAAGTTTTGAGACTGATCAAAATATATTTGGAAAGACCAGTACAGTGGTTAATTTCCCTCTTACATGCAAATGAACGTCCATTCAGACACACATTTGAGGCAGTTGATGGACCAATATCAGGACCAAACATTTTTAGGGTACCATTGGAAATAAAATTGAAGAAGATGTAAATAAGCTGGAAAAAGTTGATTTTGAACTTGCAAACAGCAAACAAAAAAATTATCAAAGATATTGTTAAACAAATTAGCATTGACCAAAAATATTTGTATGAAATATGTATTCCAATGCAAGAGTTTTTGAACTGCCTAAAACACTAAACTTTAATGCAGATGATTATTCAAAAATGATTGATTGGTAAAAGGAAACAGTCACCCACCCAGCTGCCTGTTTTAAAGGATTTAGCAATTGATGAAATATAATAATTTGTAAATGAGCCAATTAATACTGTTTTGTTTCCACGCCACAGCCATGTAGTAAATGTAGTTAAACAAATGTCAAAAGTAAGAATTGGAAATGAAAACAGACATGAGTATATTTTGAATATAATACAGCCCAGAAAAGAACTTAACTAATTTGACCCCAATAAATACTTTGATTTATTAAAATGTTACGAAGTTCACTTGTGTTTTTGCGTAATTTTTGAAATTTGTATGTTAATAACTTTTTATTTATATAATATATATATATATATATATATATATATATATATATATATATATATATATATATATATATATATATATATATATATATATATATATATATATATATATATATATATATATATATATATATATATATATATAGTAAAAATAAGGAATGAAATTTAATGTACTGTTTATCTCTTTTTTTCATTTTCTCTTAACTAAAGTTGAGGTGGATAGGGGTTTGTGAAGGATATTTTGTGTGTATATCTTTGATGTGGGCTTAAGAATGTCATACCTTATCAGCCTCTGAGCTAATGTTAAAAAGAAAAGAGATGTATTATTTATTCTAATTTTTCGGAGAGGGGGGGAGGGGAGGGTGTCGTACAACCCTATAATTTGACATATAATGTTACATCATCATCCTGACATCTGTGCACACTGTAGTTTCTAGGAATTTTTTTTTGACCCACCCTTATATATATATATATATATATATATATATATATATATATATATATATATATATATATATATATATATATATATATATATATATATATATATATATATATATATCTACTGAATCAAATGAAAACCTAAAAAAGCACTAAAATTTGTCAACAGCAGGTAGTATAAGCCATGTTGATGTATAATTAGGTTTTCATCCATTGGATTTGAAAAACAGTTCAGCAAACTTAAATTGTCTATGATATTCTGTAGGCTGAGTGCCATGTCAGCTAACTGTAGAATTAAAACCTCAGTATTGATGTCTCAGAGGAACTTCTGTATTTTAGAGTTGATGGTGTTGGTATCCACAATTGTCACCAGAAATTAAACACTGGTATATATATATATATATATATATATATATATATATATATATATATATATATATATATATATATATATATATATATATATATATATATATATATATATATATATATATATACACACACACACACAATTCAAATCTGCTGCTGTAGATTCGAACCCTAGCATTTTTGCTGGTAATGCAAGAGTTTTACCTCTGCGCTATGACACTTCAAAAATAAATAACTAAGAGAAAGCACAAATCTCAAAGTAATTCCCTAAGTGCAACCAAGCCACAGGGTAACAAGGTCAGAGCCTATCCTCATTTACTACAGCACATATACTTATACATACATAGATTGTCTTGCATGGCACTTGTCTATGTGCTTTCTCTTAGCAATTTTTTTTGAAGTGTCATAGTGCAGAAGTAACACTTTATTACCAGCTAAAAGACCAGGGTTCGAATCCCTGAGAGCAGATATGAATTGTGTAGGATTCACACCATGGTTTAAAATAGTGGTTTCATTTACTTAAGTATAATATATATATATATATATATATATATATATATATATATATATATATATATATATATATATATATATATATATATATATATATATATATATATATATATATATATATATATATATATTATATATATATATATTTTTTTTTTTATTTTTATTTTTTTTTTTATTAGGCCAATACACTGAGAAGAGAGAATGAAGCTTTGTTAAAAGAGAATGATGAGAAAAAAGAAAAAATAGAGAATCTTTTAATTAGCCTTAATGAAACGAGAGAGTCTGCAAATCATTTAGAAGAAAGTTTCAAAAAAGAATTAAAAGCTCAAGAAAAATATTCAAATTCATTAAAAATGTAATTTCTTTCTTTTTTTATTATTATTATATATAATTATATATATTATATATATATAATATATATATATATATATATATATATATATATATATATATATATATATTATATATATATATATATATATATATATATATATATATTATTATATATTATTTTACCATTATTATTATTATTAACCACCAAACCTTCTTTATCCCATAATTTGGGGTTCATTATCTCAAGTAGGTTCTTATCCAGGGAAAATTGAGTTACATATTTTTCCTGACCAAGTAGATTAGTTGTGCAGATTGTTTAGCTTTGATAGGCAAACTCAGCTCCAGCTCAACCAAATCAATAATATATTTGATATTTATATGTTGGAATAGCCTTGACTGTTGTAAATGTTGGCTATAATTTTAGTGATTTGTGAGTACTGAGATTAGCATGATAATACACCATGCCGTAAACTGTGATTAATTAATTAATTACAGGAAATCTACAAATGCCAATTATTTAAAATAACTATTAACTGAATTTGAGGTTTCAACTTTAATTTGTATACTTTGCACTATACACACTAGAACGAGGGGCAAACCTCAGTCCGTAAGCCAGAAAACTGACAACCTACTTAGTTACCATGAGCACAAATATATATTTATACACACACACACACACATATTCATACACCAATTCAGGACTTTGGGACTCTACGAACTTTTTTGAACTTGTACTCAGACTTGACCAAATTTAGCCAAATCCATAACTTAAGTGTAGCAATATGTAACATGTTAATGAATTTTTTATTATTTTTTTTCAAACGTTTTTGCTAATTATTCAAATACATGTATAAATTTAATATTTTTACAATTGAACTGATGAAATAGCATACTTATTGAATTATAAGTTCATGCCTATTCTACTAAATAAAGATATAAATTGCAAAAGGACATCAAATAAAGTTAAATACGTTAAATTCTAATATCAAAGTGTAAAGTTCTTGAAAAGTTTTAAGTGAGAATGTTTTTCAAATTAAAAATCAAGGAACTATTAAAACAAATTTACTGTAATACTTCTCTGATGATCAAAAATAGGACACTCATTAAAAAATGTTTTTAAGTAAGCTTTATTGAACAATTATAGCATTTGATTGGAATATCCTTGAAAAGGTGAATTACTGCAAATAAAGGACAATCAAATTTTATATCTGTCCAATTCAATTTGTTCCTTATTTGCTTACATATACCAGGCCAATTTTTAATCATGGTCAGAGACTTAACTGACAACATACCTTGATGTTGATTCATGCAATAAGTTGCATTTCTGTTTTACTAACATTGAATTCGGTGTTTGAATATTTTAATATATATATATATATATATATTATATATATATATATATATATATATATATTATATATATATATATATATATATATATATAATATATATATATATAATATATATATATATATATTATATATATATATATATATATACACGCACACACACGGAATTAACCCAAAAAAATTTTAACCCCTAAATTTTAGGCTTGACTGAAAGTGAACAGAAGAGAATTGTAGATTTGGAAATGACTGCTAAAGAACTAAATCAGTTACTTCAAAAATCGAGTGAACAATATGGAGCTTTGGAAAGTGCCAAAGCTCATGCTGAGAAGGAAGCTGAAAAAATTATTAATGAAAAAAATATGCTCATCAGAGACCTTAAAGAAGAGTTAGATAGAGTGAATGAGGTCTTAAAATGTTCTTCACAAAGAGGTAAACCTGTATAATGTGTTAAAAAATTTATGTAATGTTCCTTTATATATATATATATATATATATATATATATATATATATATATATATATATATATATATATATATTATATATATATATATATATATATATATATATATATATATATATATATATATATATATAATTTTATCATTATTGCTATTGTAAACATGAATTGTGTAATTTTTGAAAAAAATATTTCATTTCAGATGATGACTATCTCAGTGAACTTTCTCCAGCTGCCTCTGTTGCCTGTCAGCTCATGAAAAAAGGACTTACTCTTTCACAACTTTATTCTGAGTATATAAGAACCACTGACAAACTATTATGTAAAGAAGAAGAAAACAAAAGGCTAACTAGATATACAGAACAAATCTTGAAGGTATATATATATATATATATATATATATACCTTTTTTTTTTTTTTTTTTTTACCTTCTCACCCCCTGACCACCCCTTGTTGAGGCGGCCACACTTCGCTAATGAAGCCTCCGCCGCAGTCGGTCTCGTCCAGAGATCTTTCAAAGAAGTGATGCCCCAGAAGATTTTGGGGCGACAGTTGGAGGGACAGTCTAAAAGAAAGTGATCTACGGTCTCCGGGGCCCTTTTGCATCTGGTACAAGTGGAAGATGTTGCCTGGTTTAAATTGAAATTGTGTTTGTAATGTTGTAAGTTTGGGTGGTGCCCGCATCTCAATCTTGCTAGTGAGATTTGTAAGTGTCTTGGGAGGTTGTTGGAGTCGGTGTTTATTTCGGGAGGGGGGTTCGTTAAGGATGCTGTTTGGAGGTCTGTTGATCATATATGAATGTGTAAGTTGAGTGTGTATATGTTTGGTTGTTGTGGTATTGGGGGAGGAGGGGGAATGTGATTTAGGATCGTTTGTAAAAAGGCTCCGGTGGACGATGGAGGTTGTTTTAGTCTTTGATTGGTAGGTTGGAGGAGAGTTTTGTGACATGGGTGTGTGGGTAGACGGGTTTTTGCATAGAATTGGGTGCCTATCATTTCGAGGTGGTTCCTTATAGGTAGTATCTTGGTTTCGTTATGTAGGTGTTGTTGAGGGTTGTGGGTGTGCAGCCGGTGATGGTGCGAAGGGCTTTATTTTGTGTTATTTGGAGTGTCGTTAAGTTTTGGTCGGAGAGCAGAGGGTGCCAGATGGGGGAGGCATAGTTGATGGTGGGGCGTATAAATTGTTTGTAGATTGCAATTGAGGTTTGTATGTTGTTGTATGTCAGTGTTGGCCACTGTTTTGAGGATGTTGAGTTTTCTGGTTGCGGCTGTGGTAGTATTTTGAATGTGTTTGGAGAAAGTGAGGTGAGTGTCAAATGTTAGGCCGAGAATCTTTGGGGATTTGTTGAAGGGTATGGGGGTGTTGTTTAGTAGGACTTGTGGGTAGGTGTTGGATAAGTGTTTGTCTGTTGTTATGAGGGTTATGGAGGATTTGTTTGGTGATGCCGTCATCCTGTTTTCTACTAGCCAAGTTTGGAGTTGTGTTAGGTAGTCTTGTGTGAGTGTTGTTGCGGTGGTGAGGTCTTTGTGAGTGGTGGCAATAGTTATGTCGTCGGCGTATGTAGTGATGTGGGTGGAAGCTGTTTGGGGTTGTGGGAGGTCTGCTGTGTATAGGTTTATAAGGGTGGGGGAGAGTATGGCTCCTTGGGAACTCCGTTCTTTATGTTGATGGTACGTGATTTATGGCCGTTTTGTTGTATTTGGGCGGTTCTGCCTGATAGGAAGTTGGATAGCCATTTCTTAGTATTTGTTGTGATGTTGGATTGGAGGATTTTATGGATAAGATTATGTCTCGGGACAGTATCGAAGGCTTTGTTTATGTCAATTGCTATTAATATAGTTTTGTGATGTGGCTTATGGTTTAGTCCGTTTATTATAGGTTGGATGATGTTGGTAAGTGCAGTGGTGGTGGAATGGTTGGGTTTGAACCCGTGTTGGAAGTTTTGTTGTGGAATGAATTGGAGGATAGAATTTAGGATTAGTTTTTCAAGAGTTTTGAGATGGTGGATAATAAGGAGATTGGGCGGTAAGAGGAGGGGTTTGAAGGGTCTTTGCCGGGTTTTAGTTTAGGGATGATTAATGCTTTTTTCCATAGGGGAGGGATATAGTTGAGTTGGATATATATATATATATATATATATATATATATATATATATATATATATATATATATATATATATATATATATATATATATATATATATATATATATATATATACTTCACTTTTTTTTTCCTGGACCTTCCTCATATGTCTACACTGTCCACTTTGCCTCCAGCCGTTTCCAAATGTCTCTCAGAGAAAAGTGATGGAGGGTTCTGTATTGTGCAAGGGAGGGGCATCTCAGAAGGAGAAGCTCTGTTGTCTCCGGTTCTTGCATACATCTCTCGTTTATTGGGGATAGTGTGTTTGTATATTGAATCTATGTTTGTGTGCTTTTAGGTTAGGGTAGTAGCCTGACCTCAATCTGGATAGGGTAATTTGGATTTTGCGTGGTAAGGTGTTTTGTGCATTTGATATGTCAGGGGGTTGTTCATTGAGTAGGTGATTTGGTTGGCTGATGTTGAGATAGTTTTGTTTAATGAAAGTGTGTATGTGTTTATTTAGTGATATGTTGTTTGCGAGATGTAGAATGGTTCTGAATGTTACTGTAGTATTTTGCTTGGAATGATGGGTGTTGATTTTAGTCAGTGTCATGTAAGTTATAGTGACATGGGTGAAATATGTCTGCAGTGTTGGAATAGATTTTGGCACCTATCATGTCTAGGTGAACACAGATTGAGAGGATTTTTGTTTTTTCGTGTAAGTGTTGAATTGGGTTGGTTTTAGTGTAGCCTGTGATAATTCGGAGGGCAGTATTTTGAGGTTTTTGTAATTTTGTTTGAAGCTGAGGTGGTAGGGTACCAGGCTGTGGATACGTAATTATTCGTTGATCTGATGAACTGTTTGTATGCTATGGTGAGGGTGGGTAGTTCATTACTGAAGTGGTTTTGAGACTATGTTCACATGATGTTTAGTTTCCCATTTTGTGGTGTTGGTTATGTTTAGAATATGTTTTGAAAAGATAAAGTGGGTGTCATATCAGAGGCCTAGGATCTTTGGAGATTATTTAGTTTTACATCTGGGTGGATGGAGGATTGATGTTTATCGGGGGTAATTAGAGTGAGGATTTTATATATATATATATATATATATATATATATATATATATATATATATATATATATATATATATATATATATATATATATATATATATATATATATATATATATATATGTATCCCGCAAACATAATCCTTAAGGCACTCCTCCTTCGTTCCCTACTCTCTTGAAATATGTGCAGAGTAACAGGCACTGAACTGACAGGCCATAGTATGTATGGTCAACCTCGCTCTGAACATTGTATTCCAATATTATCCACATGTAGGCATTAGTAAATGATAAATTATAAGAAGTTGAAATGAAGAGAATTATGATTGTTATTATTATTATCATCATCATCATTATTATCATCATCATCGTCATCATCATCATTATTTTTAACTGTTACTTTTTGTATTCAGGAAATAGAAGAGAAAGCACCATTTTTAAGACGACAGAAAGAAGATTATGATAGAGCCCTAGAAACTATTAATACTCTTCATGCACAAATTGACAATTCAATTGAAGATCTAGAAAAACAGGTTAGATATATATATTATATATATATATATATATATAATATATATATATATATATATATATATATATATATATATATATATATATATATATATATATATATATATATATATATATAAGGTAAAATGAGATGTATTTAGGTTCAAAGACTTTAGAATACAGTGTAGTGTTGGGTTGGCTCCAGAATTCATAGCACTGGTTCTGGAGTGCTCCTCAAGCCTCTGCTCCAGCTTTGTTAAATTGCCTCCTCATCATATTTAGTGGGCAGTTTTGAATGTCTTCATAAGAGAGTATTCTGGTTCCTATATAGAAATCGGATTTGCCATTATTGTTCATGAAAAGTATTTGTATGGGTTGTTGTAACATTCTTAATCCAACTCATAGTGGTAATTCGTCTATCTTGGGCCTCTTTTGAAGTTTTTCTAATTTACTTTTAGAAATTGTGATAAGACATTATATATAATCATTATAGTCATGTATAGTAAGTATATTTTAAAGATAGCTGTGAATGGTGCCATTCATTCACTCTTACCCAATTATCTCTTCATTCCCACAGTCTTTACCTTTAATTTTCATCCTTTGGCAGATATTGTGCTTAAATTTCATTTTCTTCAACAGTATAAATATTGAATAGAAAAATATTAAATTAAAACTTATTTCCAATACCCCATATAAAATGTTCTTCTATTGCACATTTAGTTTTGCATTTGGAAAATTTGTTTGCTTAATGCAAAATTTAACAGTATAGAATGATCGATTATAACCACAAATACTTATATATTTTTATGATGTAATTTCAATTAATAAATGTTGCGCAAGGCCAGATACTTTTCAAAAAAAAAGAAGTTAAGTTTAGCAAATGACCAGGAGTAAAAATTTATTGAAACTGTAAAACTCATATAGAATTGAAAATAAAACATTAAAAAGTTATTGCAGCTTATAAAAAACACTTAAAATTGAAACCGTTTTTAGATTAAGATTTTGTCAGCAAACTATAAAAGGTTCAATGTTGTTCAACTTGTTCATTTATGTAAAAAAAAAAAAAAAATTTTGTTAAATTTTAAAGAATATTTCAAGTATTCAAGGAAGTATATGGGATGGGAAAATTAATGAAAGAAATAAGGTGTAAGAGTTACTGGTAGTTGAGAAGCAAAATATGATATAAGGAATAATAAAGACCTTACTTCCTAAGCAATGTTATTTTTGACATTCATTACATAAATTTTTTTTATTACCATTGCTCTGTATACCCTATTCCTACAATGCTTGATAAGTGTACATTAATAGCTCTGCCTCAAGATTTTATCAGTGGGAATGACAAGAGCATTAGACTCACTCAAAAATCAAAGGATTTTATGTCATCATTTTAGTTGATTTGAGGAAGATATTTTACCATGATTATAATTCATGTTCGGAGGGTTAATAAAATACATTTCATTTAAATTAAACCACTTCTCTTTTTCTCTTGATCATTCTTATTACGTAATTTAATGTTGATATCTGACCTTTCCTATCAGAGGATATATATATATATATATATATATATATATATATATATATATATATATATATATATATATATATATATATATATATATATATATATATATATATATATATATATATATATATAAAGTATGATCAAAACTTTTAAGAAATTTGTTATATGAATGCTTCTACTCGATTTCTGTGAAATTAAAGCATCAACATTAAAGAGGGGCATATACGTATGTGCATTTCTTTTACATAGTCAGAAATAGTTTGCAGCTTGGTATCAGATTTTCCCAATTTAAATTCCAGTACAAAACTTTGACTTAACTGATTGCTTTAAAATGTTCATCCCCATCACGCTAAATTCTCACTCTACAGTTATGTTTCTATCTTTATTTAACTAATAGAATTTCATTTTTTAATGTACAGTAGTTTGTAATTGCAGTTGGAG
>SEYY01000826.1:128713-172107 GCA_009176605.1 Armadillidium nasatum
GAACCTAACATTTATAATTAGTAAAATAAAAGGAAATGATGAAATTTATTTTAATGTGCTCTTAGAAGGAAGCAACAATTTATGATCTTTTCCTAATAGACTTTTCTTTCATATCATATGCTAAATTTTAATGGTCAAGAAAACTTTGAATTCATAATTCCTATGAAGATTTAATTTACAACTAATATTCTTGATAGACCCCATCTTCAAAATCAAGATTTAGTGGCTCTACCGAGGAATATGAAGATCTTAAACACTCGTTGGAGGCTGCCAGAAAAGATGCTGAAAAGTTGAGAAAGGATCATGAAGAATATAAGCAAGAAAGAGAAAAGAATTATAATTTGGAAAAAAGTGAATACGAAAAGTTAAAATCAAATTGTGAAAAAAATGAGTATATATATATATATATATATATATATATATATATATATATATATATATATATATATATATATATATATATATATATATATATATATATATATATATATATATATATATATATATATATATATATATATATATATATATATATATATATATATATATATATATATATATATATATATATATATATATATATATATATATATATATATATATATATATATATATATATATATATGATTATGAAAATAAGGGTTACATCACCTGTAATCTTGTACCAAAGGACAAATCGAAAGTTTGTGGGAACATATTCTCTCACTTGCTTAGAAAAGTTCACAGTTTGAAATAATGACAATTATGACATCATAGTATAATTATTACTATTTTATAATGATAATGTAGTTATTAATGCTCTTGAATAAATTTTATATTACAAGGGTTTTACCGAAGTTTTTTTTTTTTTTTTTTTTTTTTTTTTTTTTTTTTTTTTTTTTTAAGAAACGAGAATATTAAGCTTTTATCTCAAGCCGGAATATAATGAAGAGCGTTTAAAAACACTTCAGAGCAGTTGTGAATCATATCAGAGACAAGTAAATGCTTTAGAAGAAAAAAATGAGACATTACATGGTTTGTAAACTTTCTTTGCAAAAAAAAAAAAACTATTTATTTTAATGTAAGAATTACCAGATCCATATTGAACAAAAAAAAAATTTTTTTTTTTTTTTTTGAAATATTTGAATTCTTTTCTTGTGGAATGATTTTAAAAAATTAAAACTGGTTTTAACATTTTTATTTTGCCG
This sequence comes from Armadillidium nasatum, assembly GCA_009176605.1. Classification (NCBI taxonomy): domain Eukaryota; kingdom Metazoa; phylum Arthropoda; class Malacostraca; order Isopoda; family Armadillidiidae; genus Armadillidium; species Armadillidium nasatum. The sequence continues at coordinate 129,901 of SEYY01000826.1, forward strand.
AATTGGAGTAAAAAATGTTTAAAATCTTAAAATATTTTTGTAATTTTACATATATCTTTTAAAATTATATATGATCAATGTGTGTGAAATATAAGAAATAAATGTAAGAATAATACATGTGATTATAATTACTATCGCACATTTTGTTATTAATTAGTTTTTCTATTTTATAAATTGATAAATATTTAAATTGAATAGGTATCGTTGGCCGTCATGAAGGAACAATTGAAAGTTTGAGGGAACATACTCTCTCACTTACTAAAAAAGTGTCACATCTTGAAGTAATGACATCAAACTTGAGAGAGGAAAAGAATTTACTTAAGGTAATTATTGCATTGGTACCTGCTAATTATTGTTAAAAGGTTTTTGAAGTATTTAAAGTTTCATTGAGATGGATGGTATTCTTTTAATATCAAATTAACAAATTTAGGAATCAGAAGCAAGGCTTATGGCAGAACGAGACAATCTTCATCATTCTCAGTATTCTATGTCACTACTTATGAATAATATGGAGTCAATTAAAAACAATTTGGACAAAAATGATTCAGAAACGAGAATGCGGTATGAAAATAAGATTTCAGACCTAACAGAGCAGTGTTCTCGGCTAAAAACTAAAATAGAATCAAATATAGATATAAAAGAAGCTCAAAATAAGTAAGTACATGACAACTATTTCCTTTCTTATTAGCATTCTAAGCCTTTTCATTCTTAGTAGTATTGTAAACCTTTGTCTAGTTTTTTTAGTTTTGCTTTATTGCTAAGTAACCTGTAAATGGATTATATATATATATATATATATATATATATATATATATATATATATATATATATATATATATATATATATATATATATATATATATATATATATATATATATATATATATATATATATATATATATATATATATATATATATATATATATATATATATATATATATATATATATATATATATATATATATATATATATATATATATATTATATATATATAAACAAAGAAAGCTTCTAAGAGGTTTAGTGTTCTGAGGCAGCCTTCAGAATTTCTTCACACCACTTCAGATGCTTGCGCTCTATAGGAATATTGTTCGCCCCTGTATGGAGGACGCCTCACACATCTGGGGTGGTTCCACTCACAGCTCTTCTTGAGAAAGTGGAGTCTAGAGCTTTTCGTCTCCACTCTCCCTCTCTCGCTAATTCTCTACAGTCTTTTTATGCCCATTGAATTGTTGCGTCCCTCTCTCTTTACTATCGCTATTACAATGGACATTGCTCTTCTGAACTCTCCCGTCGCACACCTCCTCTATTGAGAAGAGCTCGTTCCACACTCCTTTTTACTCATTCTCATCCATTCTCTGTCTAACTCTCCGACCCGCTATCTTACATGTACCAAACTGGTAAAGTCTGGATCACACTCCCATTATCTTTTTTCCCCGACTTTCTTTGACTTGCATACTTTCAAACGCCGTGTATCGAGAGATTTCGTTCTTTAACGATCAAGATCCGTTGTTTCCCAACTCTGGTGGAAATTAGTAGTCTTATATATATATATATATATATATATATATATATATATATATATATATATATATATATATATATATATATATATATATATATATATATATATATATATATATATATATATATATATATATATATATATATATATATATATGATTTCATAATTTATCATTTTGTTATAAAATACAATTTAAGCTACCAGTTGCAATTTTTAATACAAAATATTTGAACAGCACAGGGTTTTTAAGAGACTTTCCATATTTTGAATTTTAGATTGAGGCAAATTTTTATTTTGTGATTAGTTTGTCCTGTTCTTAAATCACCCAGTTGAACTGGATGCATTTTGTACTACTTTTTATTACGCATTCATTTATTTATTGCAAAATACATCATCTAACATTTATTTTTTACTTCCACCAATTTCAGTTATCTAGAAGATATTTTTTTTTTTTTTTTTTTAAAGCAAAATTAAAAGTTAAATTTAATACTTATTTTAAATATTTAAGAATATTTCATAATCTATTTGCTTTAAATATCAAAGAATTGATACCATATTTTGTATTGTCTTTTTATTTTTTTTTTATTTTTTTTTTCTCCTAGAATAAGCACACTCGATGAGCAACTTCGAGTTTCAAAATCAGAAGCAAATGCAACTAAGAAAGCCTTGGGTGAAATGGAGAAGAAATACAATGATTTATTAGTACAAGAAAAGGCAAAATCGGTAGTTGTTTCTCCAATTTTAAGCAGAATTAGAAGTAAGATTTACATTCCTTTAGTATTAATTGCAATTACTTTGACTATACCTTTTGAATTTTAGTATGTTTACCAACAAAATATTGCTAACATCTCAATCATTTTTTTTTCAACTACTTTTTGAAATTTATTTTTGCTATTGCTATTCTATTTATCTTTAAGAATAATTCACTTATTAAAGAAATTTAATTAAATTTATAGTTATTCAAGGATTTAACTACCAAACTTTGAATTTAAATTGAGGGAATATATTACTTGACTTTTACACTTGTTGACAATTATTTGATAATTTATCTTAACTTTTATTTAAGTATAGTATTTGTTAACACTATATATATATATATATATATATATATATATATATATATATATATATATATATATATATATATATATATATATATATATATATATATATATATATATATATATATATATATATATATATATATATATATAAAGTGGGGTAACTTGGTCCAGTGGCAGAAATTACAATTACAGTACGAAAATACTTCTTTAAAGGTGTAAAATAATAAGGTTTTATGTCTTAGATATTAATTTTTTATGAAACTTTTAATTAAATCAAATTCCCCTCCCCCCCTCCCCTCGAAAGTACTATAAAATTCACTAAATTTTGACTCTAATGCTAAGCTTTGTACAGGTCACAAAATATGTTAGAATTAATTCTGATCAAGATATATTAATAAAAGATTGAGTCTTAATGGAATCATTGGAGTCATTCAGATAGAACACAAATCGGTTTTATGGGACAAATTGTAACATGGGGCAATTCAGTCCAAGTATTTAAAATTTTTGTGGGGCAATTTAGTCCAGGTTGAAATATATATAAATTAATATTTTTCATTATCTTATGTTATATTCACACTCCCTTTCGACTTCATAGTATTTAAGTTTAGTGAGAAACAATTTTCGTTATTATAAATACAATTTTTGTATCTATAAGCGATTAAGTAGTTACAGAAATTGCTATTATAATAGTACAGATGTCGATCAGATCGTTGATCTCAAAGAATGATGATAACATGTAAAAAATATATATATATATATATATATATATATATATATATATATATATATATATATATATATATATATATATATATATATATATATATATATATATATATATATATATATATATATATAAAGCCTATAAAACTTAGCATTTTAGATATCACAAATTGTGGACTGAATTACCCCACTTTATGATAACACAAAAAGCCTATAAACCTTAGCCTTTTAAGTATCCCTAAATTGTAGACCGAATTACCCACTTTACACATATATATATATATATATATATATATATATATATATATATATATATATATATATATATATATATATATATATATATATATATATATATATATATATATATATATATATATATATATATATATATATATATATATATATATATATATACCGTATATATATATATATATATATATATATATATATATATATATATATATATATATATATATATATATATATATATATATATATATATATATATATATATATATATATATATATATATATATATATATATATATATATATATATATATATATATATATATATATATATATATATATATATATATATATATATATATATATATATATATATATTTATTTATTTATTTATTTATTTATTTATTTATTTATTTATTTATTTATTTATTTCACAGGTCCCATGCAAACTTCTCCAGCAACAACACCTAAATCTACATCTATGGTATCTCAGACAGTAAGAGAAATGCAGGTACAACTGGAAGAAGAAAAAGCAAAAACTTCATCATTACAGACAAGCTTAAATCAAGCCCAAACAAACATTGTCAATCTTAAGGATCTTGTCGAAAAACAGGAGTTGCAAATTAAAGAATTCAGTGAAACCAGTGAAGCTGCACAAAATGAGTTAGTATCTCACTTGTTGGAAAAATAGTATATATATTATATATATATATATATATATATATATATATATATATATATATATATATATATATATATATATATATATATATATATATATATATATATATATATATATATATATATATATATATATATATATATATATATATATATATATATATATATATATATATATATATATATATATATATATATATATATATATATATATATATATATATATATATATATATATTAGGGATGGAGTGAAGTATCGGTATCGGTATCGGCAAGTATCGGCACATTTTCCGATACTGTATCGGTATCGACCTTTTCAGTATCGGTATCGGCAAATTTTTTGGATAAGAGTAAAGTATCGGTATCGGTAGTAGTATCGGCAAATATCGGCATATTTTTAGGTATCGGTATCGGTAAAAATTTTGGTATCGCTCCATCCCTAATATATATATATATATATATATATATATATATATATATATATATATATATATATATATATATATATATAATATATATATATATATATATATATATATATATATATATATATATATATATATATATATATATATATATATATATATATATATATATATATATATATATATATATATATATATATATATATATATATATATATATATATATATATATATATATATATATATATATATATATATATATATATATATCGCTATACATTTTCATTCAAGCCAAAAATATATGAGTAATGGATAAGTAATAAGCTTAATTAAAATTGGGGATAAATTATTTATATTTAGATTTAATTTATTTATTTATTTATTTATTTTTTTTTTTAAATAAACTATTCATGAGATGAAATTGCAAATATTTTCCTTCCAGTTTTCCTTTAATCAGAAGGGAATATAAAACCTTCAACAAGAAATCACACTTCTATAAAAAATTATCTATTTTTTTTCTTCTAGAATTGAATCTTTAAGAAAATCTTTGGAGAAATCAGAAAATAAATTGAAAGAGGTTGAAGAGATGTTAAAAAATGCTGATGAGAGTGAAAAAGCCCTCAAAGAATTGATGGATAAGAGGCTTATGGATGTAAGTTATATATATATATATATATATATATTATATATATATATATATATATATATATATATATATATATATATATATATATATATATATATATATTACATATATATTTTAATACGATGGGAAGTCAAAGAGTATGTGGAAAAGTATTCCTTTCCAAACACGTTGATCATTTTTCTCGATAAAATATAATTGATCATTTCTCCAGTCTATAATGATGATATCCAGCATATTACTTTATTCATTCATCGGCCATTGTGTAGTGAAGTTGCCTTTAAAAATTGAAAAAGCGAATTTTGAGGTGAGGGTCGCCATAAAAGCTCCTTTTTAATCTTGGGTGGATAACTTCTCAAATCATTGTAGCTTGCAAAGGTTTATGGAAATATTTATGTATGTTGATTAAAAAAATCTTTTTGATTTTTTCCACAAACTTTATGACTTCCCACGTGTGTATATGTGTGGCCCTCTCTCTGATTTAGTTTCCTGTCTTTCTACAGCAGCTGTTGTAGACGGCCACCATTCATCTTTTAAATCTATTAATAGTGGTGTTCCTCAAAGATCTGTCCTATCCCCAACACTTTTTCTGTTTTTCATTAGTGACCTCTGTTATCTCATCTCCTATCCAGTCCTATGCCGATGATTCCAACCTTCATTACTCTTTTCAATTTGAAAGGCGCCCCTCCCAACAGCCGTTAATAGACGCAAGGTAAGGTAGCCTTGGAATAACTGACCTATGATCTTTCTCATATCAAATTGGGGCAGAGAAACATGGTCGATTTCAATGCCACCAAAACTCAATTTCTCCATCTCTTTACTCGACAAAACCTTCCACACAACTAAATCATCTTTGAAAGCACACAATTCAAACCTTCATCTCTCCTTCATATTCTTGGCGTTTCTTTTTCTCGTGATAGTTTTTGGAAAGATTACATTACTTATCTTTCTAAGCAAGCTTCTTACAGGTTAGGTGTTCTGAGGCGCCTTCATAATTTCTTCACTCATCCAGCTCTCTCTGAAAAGGTGGAGCCTAGTGCTTTTCGTCTTATCAACTCTTCTGCTTTCACTAATTCTCTCTAGTCTCTCTCTGCCCGTCGAATTGTTTCGTCAGTCTCTCTATACTATCGCTATTAAAATGGACACTACTCTTCTGAACTCTCCTTTTGAATACCTCCTCCATTGAAAGGGATTGTGCTCTATGTCTTTCTACACAGTCTCATCATATCTGTCCGATTTTCTGACCCCAGATTTAACAGCTATGTTTACTGTTAAAGTCTGGAACATGCTCCCTATATCTATTTTCCGAACTTCCTATGACTTGACACCTTCAAACGCCGTGTATCGGAACATGTCGGCCTTTAATTTGATCAAGTTTCCAATTTTCTACCTAACTCTGGTGGAAATTTTTTGTAGGCCTCTGGCCTTTACCCATGAGGCTAATATATATATATATATATATATATATATATATATATATATATATATATATATATATATATATATATATATATATATATATATATATATATATATATATATATATATATATATATATATATATATATATATATATATATAAAGGAAAGGCGATTAATCGTCATTAGCTCAATCAGCATATTTTTTCTCATTCGTCATCGACAATTTTCTGCCGATTAATTTGCATGCATTGACTTACATATATATATCTCTGCTCCACCTTCTTCAATTGAGAGTGAAAGACGGTTTAGTAGAGGGGGTCCAAATTTACACTCAAGACAACATTGAATTTACTAGTACTAGTACTAGAATTTTGCATGTTTGTCCATGCTCTCGCATATTAAAATTTTTAAAATTGTTCTGAAGATACTATAGTGTGTTCCACTTGCCTTCAGTCCCATATATGCGATTATAAATACCAAAGTACTGGTCATAAGGTAATAAAATTTGTATATAAGCATCTTCAGTGAGTTGCGTAAATCATTTGGATGACGAAAAACTCTGTACTGGCTATTTTTAGCATGATGTTGTCACCTGCCACGGGTTGAAGATCAGGTCTTTTCCAATGAGTTTGGCCACTAAGGTCGCCTGATCTTACCCCGCTGGATTTCTTATGTGAAATGATGAAAGGGAAAGTATTTCATAACAAACCACGTAATCTCATTCAACCATAAGACAACATTCGGCAGGCAGTTGACACTGACTCCCAATATGTTGGTGGCAACCTTTCGAAACATTGAAAAGCATGTACAAGCATGCTTTGATGCTAATGGAGATCACTTCCAATACTTGTAATGTCACCATGATTCTCACACACCAAGGTTTGTTCGTGGCAAATTTTATTTTTATGACCACTATTTTGATATTTATAAGAATTTTTTGGGTCAAAAGGTAGTAACGTATTAGACTATTTTTTTAAATTGCATGTATTTGTAGATTAACGTATTAGACTATTTTTTTAAATTGCATGTATTTGTAGATTTGTATAAAGAAAAGGCCTCTTAATTCTTCCTTATTCTAAAATTGTTAAATTTATTAAAATATTGAATATTTATAAAATTTACTTTCTCAATTTTGTCATCGTCAAAAAAAATTTTAATCATCCCATCACTAGTTTAAATAAATTGTGAATAGGATGTACAATAAGTTTATTTTAGAGGAACTTGAGTAATGTAGATTACCCAGCAAGTTTCAGTAAGTAAGGCTGGTTTCCCCTTAATAGATTACATCAATCACAATTTTAATAAATTAATTTGATATTCAAAATTAAGTTTGCTTCCTGCCAGTGAAAATTTAACTTTAGTTTCTATGACCAATCTTTTTAAAATTTTCACTAACAGTTTAATAAATTCTTATGAAAAAAGAAAATGGAAATCTTATTTCTCAACAGAGGAGTAAAAGCAACTGCTAAAAAGCTAAAGATTTTTTCAGTTTCTTAAACTTTAGTGTAAATGTCATTTTCCTTATTCTTATTTATTGATCTTTGATTTTATTTGCTTAAACGATCTAAACAATGTCCACCATTTTAAAATAAGTTAAAATTCAAAGCTACATAACAGAATGAAAATACTAAGTGCAGTGAATTGTCACTTACAGTAGTTTTTATTGATTGTGCTGGGTGAGAAACTATTGCAATTTAAACCAGGTTACTATGTACAGTTCAAATTGTAAGAGATAAATTATGGGAAATGCATTTTTTCTATTACTTCAATTTCTCCAAGTGTCTAAGAAGAGTGTAGAATATGGAGATTAGACAACATGTAAATGATGTTGAATCTTTCATTGAAGTCAAAAGCTGATTGGGTATTTTACATATTGGTGTATAGTTGTCTGAAGCAAAAGGCTGACTGCATATACTAAATCTGAATAGGATCTAGGTATTTACTATGTAAGCATGAAATTTAATCTATCCTTTGGATTTCAGTTTTCAAAGTTTTTATACATCTAGTTTTATGAAGAAAGGGTATATATATATATATATATATATATATATATATATATATATATATATATATATATATATATATATATATATATATATATATATATATATATATATATATATATATATATATATATATATATAGTTAACTAAAGACTTAGAAGAAAGAGAAAATGAGTTAGAAGAAACTCAAAAAAAATTGGAAGATTCAAAGAAAATTGAAGAAAAAGCTTGTCTGGAACAACAAGAACAGAGCAGGTAAAAAAATTAATTTAAAAAAAAAGTAGATAAGAATTAACAGGTTTACAAAATTTATTTGAAATCTTTCACAATATAACTTATTATTGAATATTTTGCCAATTTAAATTCTTCTTTGACAGAATTGCTTTAGAAACACAAACTAAATATGAAAGGGAAGTTATGTATCATGCCGCTGATCTTGAGGCCTTAAAAACTCTCAAAAGTAAATTGGCTAATTACAATTCAGAAATAGAGGAGGTTGTCCATGCGAAAATCAAAGTTGAAGAAGAATTGAAGGGTATTTTTTATCAATATATATATATATATATATATATATATATATATATATATATATATATATATATATATATATATATATATATATATATATATATATATATATATATATATATTATATTTATAGAAAAATAATTTTCCTGTAAAAATTTCTTGAAAAAAAAATCATTAAAATAAAAATATGCTCACTTTAATTTTTGAAGTTTTTATTTTTGCAATTTATATTCGTTCAGAAACTCAGGAAGGAAAAAATTTCTATTAAAGTTTTCTAAAATGAAATATATTTTTTTTACCTTTGTTTTTCAACAATTAGAAATCAAGGCTGCCCAAGAAGCTAGGATTGAAAAGTTAGAAAATATGAATAAAGAATATTCTACCAGAATAGAAGGGTTGGAAGAACAAAATAAAAAACTCCTCGACGAGTTTACACAATTGTCTGATAAAATGTCATCAGTTCAGATGAAACTTTCATCAGGAGGGGTATGTCTAGTCGATATATATATATATATATATATATATATATATATATATATATATATATATATATATATATATATATATATATATATATATATATATATATATATATATATATATATATATATATATATATATATATATTATAATTTTTGATAACCACTATGATAAATCAACCGTGGAATCATTATATTTATAATATATATAATTATATATATATATATATATATATATATATATATATATATATATATATATATATATATATATATATATATATATATATATATATATATATATTATGATGATTGCCACATCTACATAATCCACATAATATCTGCATTAAAAGGACCCACACATCCCCAGTTAACGATTTTGCTTTCAAATCAGTCTTAATTTTAAGATCTTTTATTTCTAATTCCCCTCTGTGGCTCTGCCAGATGTCTAATTTTAGGTAATTCCATATGTTAATTACTTATCATTAGGTAAAATCATCGTATTTTACTACTTAATTACAAGAAAGTTCTTAAAATTTTAATTTAATTATTTATCATTTAGATGAAAACTTGTACAAGTTTTACAATTAAGTATTTATAGCTCAAGAAAGTAGCGACTCTTTTTTTTTTTTTTTTTTTACACCAATTTTCTCTAATATATATATATATATATATATATATATATATATATATATATATATATATATATATATATATATATATATATATATATATATATATATATATATATATATATATATATATATATATATATATATATTATTGTAAGATTTTTTTTTTTCCATCATTTAATTATATTTGGCAGGCTGAAGGAGTTAATTCTTCCTTCTCAGAAGATGAAGCTAGGTCCTCGGAGCAACTTTTGGAGATAATTAAATATTTGCGTAAAGAAAAAGAGATAGCATATGGAAAAGTTGATGTGACTCGAGCTGAGGTGGTTCGGCTTGAATGTCAAGTGAAGTTAGTTGAAGACCAAGTTAAGCAGCTTAATAAACATTTAGCTGAAGAAAGGGAGAAAAATCAAGTATGTTTTTACTGTTTCATATTTTGTGTCAAATTTTTTGATTCATATAGTGTACAGATTTGTGTGAAGGTGTATATTTAATTTTAGATTTTACTCTGAAAAATTTTTGACACTTTTTTGCTTACAATTCTATAAATATATACCCATTTGAATTGTTTTGAATACGATAAAGAAAAGTAAATTAAATTTTGATTAATTTATTTTAAAAATGATGAACGTATGATCATGTTAAAGCTGTAACCGATAGTAATAATTGTTAGATTTATTTCCTTATTAAATTTGATTTAGTAGAACAATATCCAATGAATTTATTTTCAGTTTAAGTGTTGTTACATTGTATTTTTTCTAGCGTTTTCGAGAAAAGGTTTTATAAATGAAAAAGTATAAAGGAAATATATTGACATAAAAGTATATGAAAAATATATTGAGCAAACTGAATTCATTTTTTACAGGCTTCTATAGAAAGCACTGGTAAATATGCTGAAATGATGAGAAAAGTTCATACCTTGGATGCTTTGGCAGATAGCAATCGTCTTCTTCGAGAAGAGAAGGAAAATTTAAAGATCTCTTTGGATGCAGTGAATGCCAAAATATCATCATTGCAAAGTCAGATTGAGCCACTTCAAGGGAGAATACATGAGAAGGAAAAGATGCTGGACAAAATTATAGTAAGTATATATATATATATATATATATATATATATATATATATATATATATATATATATATATATATATATATATATATATATATATATATATATATATATATATATATATATATATATATATATATATATATATTTCGTTGTGGAGCTCTCACTAACAATATCTATTTTTTATTACGGGAAGCTGGACAACAAAATTCTTCATTATATAACTGATAATGTAGTCAGCCACAAGCGAACTAACTAGTTATTATATCGAGGAAACAGATAAATTGAGGTTGGGAAATTAATTCATTTTTTTAATATATTTTCGCGAATTTATGCAGATTTTAAACACTGAAAAGGAAACGAGGAACCCATCTCTCAAATATAAGTATTTTATAAACAAAACTAAATTTTTTAATGAATTTTTTTTCTTTTTTTCTTTTTTTTTTGAAGGCCCATTTAGCCTACTCACATCCAGACATGGATATTATCCACATTTTTAATTTAATTTAACGTTTCTAGAAATAATTACAATTCTTTTCAATATTGCAAGAGATATTCACCGTTGCAAAATTTTAGAATAGATAACAATGCTTAGATAAGAGCATCTCCTAAAGGTAGAAATTATATAGAGGAGACAAAGCTGCGAATTTGAAATGATTAGTGTGTAAATGTTTTCTAAAGATTACCTGAGGTGAGAAAACCTGCAAGTTAATAAACAAATAAGTATATTTTTCTGAATGAGAATGGCTATAATATTACTTTATAAGTATATAAACCGTATACCGCCAGCTTCTGGAAAAGAAAGTTTATTAAATAAAATAAAAAAGGTAATTTTATAAAGTAAATTGAATAAAATTATATATATATATATATATATATATATATATATATATATATATATATATATATATATATATATATATATATATATATATATATATATATATATATATATATATATATATATATATATATAATATAGATCTTTCCCAACTCCGGTGGAAATTGGTAGGCCTCTGGCCTTTGCCCACCGGAGGAGATTTAAATATATATATATATATATATATATATATATATATATATATATATATATATATATATATATATATATATATATTATATATATATATATATATATATATATATATATAAACTTTTAGGCTGAAAAGAAGTCTTTGGAGGATTGAAAAAGAAAATTTCAAAAAGAGATCACAAGAACTTGTTGAGAAATTGAATAAATCAAGACCTGAAGATATCTTCAGTTAGTATATATATATATATATATATATATATATATATATATATATATATATATATATATATATATATATATATATATATATATATATATATATATATATATATATATATATATATATATATATATATATATATATATATATAAAGTGGGAAAGGTGATATATATATATATATATATATATATATATATATATATATATATATATATATATATATATATATATATATATATATATATATATATATATATATATATATATATATATATATATATATATATATATATATATATATATATATATATATATATATATATATATATATATATATATATATATATATATATATATTCCAAGTAATATTTTATTTTTTAAATCATTTTATAAGGATTAAAATTCATCTAGCAAAACATATTGAATACACAATTTGATTGTATGTTACAAGAGAGCTTGAAAAAAATTGTAGTTTTCTAAAGAAAAAATTCTCTAAATATAATTTAATGACTTGTGAATAAAGGCATGAAAAAAATTACTGTAGAAAGGATAAAAGAGCAAGTATCCATGAATGGGAAGATGTTTGTAGAGAAAGGAGGGAAGAGAAGGGACAATCCTATTTGTATCTTTGTTACTGCTTTTGAGATTTTAAAAATAAAAAAAAATAAAAAGTTTGTGGTGAGTTGAGAAAGTTAAGAATCCTTTAAACGAGGGAATGCCAATTGAAAAAAACATGATATTTGTTACTCTTGTACTGTGAATGAATTGATTGATTGATGATGAAGTGAATTCAAAATTATTCTTGAAGGAAAATATCTGAAATAGAGAACTTTTCCTGAAAATAAGTACCAAGTGTTTAAGGCGACTGTTAAAATATAGAAAAGACCTCAAAGTTTGATAAGACATTCAGATGGTTATTATAAAAATCCATTTGGAAGGGTTTTGATTAACTTTCAGTTTTGAAGTTATTAGAATAAAATATCAATTTATTTTTATATTATTATTATTATTATTTCTACTAATTCTTTTCAGACAAGAAGTTAATAACTTGCAGAAGACTATACAGTCCAAAGATATAGAAATTAATAGATATAAGAACATGGTGAGCATTCTTTTTATTATTATTATTATTATTATTATTATTATTATTATTATTATTATCGTTATTATTATTATTACGGTTATCTTTTTTCGTTCAAAAGTGTATTAGAAAAATTGAAAAATGGAAATCTAAAAAAAAAACATTGAATGAATAAATATGTCTATATATATATATATAAAAATTTGGCTAATAGTGGATATCCGACAATCTTCAAAAACCAGATATTCAATTTTTACTATCCTACCAGAAATTACTTCAAATTCACTTTAATTGCAAATATTAAAGAGTATATATATATATATATATATATATATATATATATATATATATATATATATATATATATATATATATATATATATATATATATATATATATATATATATATATATATATATATATATATATATATATGTTGGAAAAATATAGAAACACTCAGTGAATTCATAGTTATTCCTTAATATGGTGTGAGAAGCACCAGAATTCTCCTGGAAATAGACAAATGCTATACCATTCCTCTTGAAAAAGTAGTCAAAATTCCAGTAGGAATGCTGGTGGTGGATTAGGATCCCGAAGCCATTTCATCGATATTGAGTACAGGGGCCCTTCTATAATGAGGTCTGGTGATTTTGGAGTCCAGGAGACATGAAACCTTATTTTTAATCTGCATCTTTATCAAGCAACGACTGGACAATATAAGTTGTATGAATTGAGGCCCAAATATCATGGAAAAATGGTTCCACAATCTCGTCAACATTTAGATGAACCTTGTCACTTAAAGTGTGTCCATAATCCCTGGCATTTACATTATAGTGCATGGTGAATTGTACCTGCAGAATACCTTGGATATGGTTGCCCAAACCATGAAGGAACGTCCTCCATGCTTCACTTAATTGTGGCGTAAGACAGTCCAAATCATATTCCTGTGATAGTAAACTTAAGACGGAGGTTTATAACAGTGAAGGTCGATTCATCTGACGAAAGAACCATCTTCCATTGATGATTACAGCAGGCCCATGATTACTTAACTTGTGTATTACCCCCCCCCCCTTTTTTTTTATATAGTAGGGTTTTCATGACTGGTATTCATCGTAGAGACAACTTTTAAAATATTTTTTTTTTCATCACAATCCTCAGCAATGCTCGTCTATCTCTGTCAGCCAGTTTCAACTTACTTCCACGCTGGTCCTTATCAAATGATGTTTTTCCGGAAACAAAACATGAGCTCTTTACCTTGGATACTGTATCTGGAAACCAACAATTTTCCCTCTCCCTCTTTGAAATTCTGTTAGCTTGGACATACCTTATTTGTATTGTCATAAGAATGTAGACCACTGAGCAACTGACGCCCTCTACCGGCGTTATAGATTACCAATCACAAGTAACACACGAGCGGCTGTGGCGCTTCTTCGATTTCTTGCAGTTAACGTCTGTTTTATTTACCCATTCTTTCTTTCTTGTTTCCATATATATATATATATATATATATATATATATATATATATATATATATATATATATATATATATATATATATATATATATATATATATATATATATATATATATATATATATATACATACATACAGCATGAATAGCCAATGGTAGTTATATAGAATAGAGTTTTAAAAAAGATAGAACAGAGATTCAAACTATTGTTTTCCTTTATTAAGTTCAAAATTTTAGTTCTTATACAGTAATTAAGAATTGTATTTTTGCGGAATATTCAGCTTGATTGTACTAATATCCTTCTCAGTACATATATATATATATATATATATATATATATATATATATATATATATATATATATATATATATATATATATATATATATATATATATATATATATATATATATATATATATATATATATATATATATATATATATATATATATAACTGAAGCTGAGGCAGTGAAATCGAAATTTTTATATGTGAAGATACAACATTTCGTTAATGTTTAGTTAACAACATTCAGTTTATTTGTAATGTAACATTTAGGAGAATCTCTTTTATTAATGTGTTTGGTAATTTTTTACCCCAAATCTATTTAATAAAAAATTTTCCCTTTGTAACTTTGAACAAATCCAGCAAACTTTAAAAAAATTTATGTTCTTAATAAAAGAAGACAAGAAACAGAAAAGATAAAAACTTGATCTTAGGAATAATGAACTAAAGGAATATATATATATATATATATATATATATATATATATATATATATATATATATATATATATATATATATATATATATATATATATATATATATATATATATATATATATATATATATATATATATATATATATATATATATATATATAACACCGCAATTATTAATTGCGATGTAACATAAGTCATTAATCTCTCTCTCTCTCTCTCTCTCTCTCTCTCTCTAGCTGAGTCACCTTCAAAAGAATCATCAAGGATTAATTGCTAATAAAAATCAATTGCAACTGAAGCTTCAGCACATAACAGAAGAATCTAAAAAGTTCTCTGAGGAAAATAAAAAGCTTACACAAGATAAAGTCAAATTGCAGCAACAAGTAAGATTAGTTTTATATTATTTTTATATTTAACTCATTATATTAATATATGTATATGCTGCTCAGAATATCTGTATTTAATTCTGTAGCCCTTACATTGTATGTCCATCTTTGCTCAGTTGTAAAGATGATGTCCTTATTGGGATCCTTGATTGCTTGAGATAACAACTTGGTCTCTAGTCCTGATTTTAGGTGTTGGGCATGATTTAAATATACCATATCTATCTTACCAATATTTTGAGACGTTACTAAAATATATGAACTGAAAATACTATCATGAAACCGTTTCACAGAAAAATTATTAAAGTATTTCCTTTAACCTGTCCATAGTTTTCTTACAATACTAAATATATTATTTGATTATAATTAAAATAAAAATACTTTCAGTTCAATAAAGTGGAAAGTAAAATATTTAAGAATGTACCATGATTAAAATTCAAAGAAATGTCTTGCTTGTTGAGCTTGGAAACCGTTGTTATATATTATCAAACCAGATTTCTTGAGAAATTTAATTTCATGTGAATTACACCAGGAAATCTATATTTTTGCCTTCACTAAGAATATCATAAATGATGAATTTGCATCGAATATATATATATATATATATATATATATATATATATATATTATATATATATATATATATATATATATATATATATATATATATATATATATATATATATATATATATATATATATATATATATATATATATATATTATAATATCATACAATTTTTGCACAGTACCCTTCCAAACTATACTATGAAATAGTGAAATCTTTTAATATATATGACCATTCTTGCCTGATCCTGTCATTATTTTTAATTCTGATTTTTAATCTTGACACAACTTATGCTAGCCCATATAACAATATCAGAATTAGAACAATTTTAATATTAAATAAGGACACTTCTATTTGCCTATCTTTCAATTTCCTTTTTAAAAGAGGACATGTGTGTTCTATTAAATCTTTCATACTAATAGTAAAAACCTATTTGAGAATTTCCATCTCCAACATTATTGAATGATGCATCATCATATATTTCAATCTACAAATTTTTCTTTTCTAATCTATTTAGCTTTATTCCACTTCTTTTTTCCTCATCTTTTTTTATTACTTTTATCACACTTCTCATGTTACATGTATTCCCATTTTTCATACTTTGACTTAACTTACTTCAATCGCTAGTTCTGGCCTAGTGTGCTGTGCTATCTAGTTGAATCTGCCTATTAGTCCTCTATAGTCTGTCATTTCTTCCAATTTCAGTTTCCTATCTTTAAATTTTTTGATAGCAGAATATTCAATACTTTTAGCATATTTTATTTGATCTGGCCAAATATTAGTGCCTCTTTGTTCAGCATATGCTTATGTATATTTACTCGTAAACTCTTCCTTCTCTCAAACTTTTATTCTGTTCTTTAAATTTGCCATAATAACCTGCAGAACTCTTCACTCCCACTATAACAAAAGTCATCAACATGAGCGCACATAATTCCAATAAGTTCTTTTTTCTTTCAAATAAACATTGTTGGTTCCAGTTTAATTTTAATACCTCCTAACTCTTCAATTATTATAGATATACTTTCATACCAACTACCAAGCCTTTACTGCATCTCTCAGCCCGTAAACTGTTTTCTTCAGTATCCAAATCCCATTACTTTTAGATTCTTTCGGTGGTTTTATATATATACCTTTCTTTCAATATCCTTTCCATTTAAGTAAGCTGTCTTTATATATAATGCTTTGCATTCCCATTTTTAATAATTTTTATACCCAACGTTAATTTCAATACTTGAGGTGAACAAGTAGGAGACTCTTTAAAACTGTTTTCATTCTGTTCTTCAAATCCTCTTGCTACTAATCTAACCTTGCAAATTCTCTCACCATTCTATTACTCTTTTCTGTTACTATCCATCTGATTGAAATTAATTTTTGACATTCTCTCTTTACTTCCTCATATACGTCATTTTCCATGTCAGCTATCTAATTCCCGTAATTTTGCTTCCATAATTTTTTTTATTCATGAACTCAAAGTAGTAAGATTTCTTCTATTTTCAGTATTTGAACAAATTTTTTATAATTCCTTAAATCTATCCATTTTACTTCACTACTTAAATTTTGTATTTTATAGCTATCCTTCTATTTTAAACTCCAGATCTTCCCAATATTTTTACTTCTATTTCCTCTTCAGTTTCCTTATCTATCATCTTCAATCCTTCTCCTGTTTTTACCAAGGAATCCTTTCTACCCTTAACACTTCTCTCTCAACTTTTTCCTCTTCATTTTCATCCTATATTAACTCATCACTTTCAGAGCTGTCCCCTGTACTCACATTATTTATTTCGAATTTATTCATCGTTTTGATTTGTTTTTTATTTATTTTCATTATAAAATTTCAGTTAATTGATAATTAAATTTTATGTTAATATGAATTATTGTTGTTATTAAGCCAGCTGAATAGATTTATGTGAAAAATTTGATCATCAAGTGTAAAAAATTAGTCCTAGGTAACAACAATATTTTTTTTTTTTTTTTTTTTTTTTTTTTGCTTTAGGCTGCAACGTCTATTGATAAGATACAGAATTTGGAAACTTCTAAAAATCAAGAAGTGCAAAAGAATAAACACCTGATGCAGCAAATTTCAGAACTTAGGCAAAAAGAAGAAACTTCCAAGAAGTCTATTGAAAGTAAAGATTCGAGGATCAAAGAAATTGAAGAAAAACTGGTTCTTTGCGGATCAAAAATAGAAATACTCCAAAAACAAAATATTCAGGTTTGATTTCATTTCCACCTGTATTGTGAATAAAATTAATGGTTTCATATTATTATTATTATTATTATTATTATTATTATTATTATTGTTTATTAACCAAAGTAGTTATTCTTTTTTGAAAACCTTTTCAGCTTCGAAAAATTGCCAACAAATACAAAACAAAAGTGGAATCAAATCCTGACACAGCTGAGGTAAATGATCTTTATCATTCATTTTTTTTCTCCCATTGATTGTGTATTATAAATATTATAAATTGTGTTTTTATAAATAATAAATATTAAAATACAAAACTTTTAAATTATTTTTGAAATTTTCTTTAGTAATTTTTTTTTTTTTTTTATCTTAAAATTTATGTTGATTCGTTTTTAATAATTTTAAGCCAAGCGGAGCAACTGGAGAAGAAGAATCGGAGGAAAAGAAGATTCTTCGCCAGCCAGATCAGTCAGCTAAAAAAGAAGAACCAACAAAGTTAATTGTAAGTTGTTTAAAAATGATTAAATGTTATTGTTTGTTTTGTATTATGCATGGAGCTTTAACTTTGTATTAATAGCAAAGTAGAATAGTTTTCACAATAATAACAATTGAAGGGAATAGTTCACAGATTGCATCATTGTTATTACTATTACTCATTTTTGCATTTTCAATTTTGAAGTGGTTATGCCTTTAATTTTAGGACTGAAATTTTTTTTCAGATGATTCAATACAAGACTTGTCACTTAAAACTAGGATTTTGGATATGTATATTATATGTGAAAACTAAATTCTATTTTGTACTATATGACTTTGTTACAGCATAAAACATGTGTAGATTATGAATAATAGAAAAATGGGAATATTTTTCTGCAAATTCTGGTTTAATAACCGATGCCTGCAGTAAGTTTTATTCCAGAATTACTGGAAGTGAAGTAGTACATAGTTTTAAATGAAATGAATCTCGAAATGTGTTTAGGAAAGTAATTATTGTATGACAGATTAGAGATTGTAATCGTTTTAGTAAATGATTGGAAAAGTTAAATATAAATCAAATAATTGTTGTGACATTGGTTGAAGAAGTTTGAAGGTTCGAAATTCTGAGGAGACTAGAAGCGTAAATACCTTATGGAATTAAAGAAATAGAATGGCTCATCAGAATACTGTCTATAGGTATAAATAAATTTTTGAGGTTGTCATTTTAATCATAAGGTTAAAAGGTGTTACTTGTTTTAAAATATTTTGCCAATAAATTAATATATAATGACGGGGATGGTCCTCAAGAATTTAAATAAATCCCCAAATAAAAAATAAGTATTCAGATATCAAGATGAATTCATAATTTTAATTAAAATAAAGGATGAGAAGTATATCGTAATACTTTTATAGAAAGATTAAGAAGAGTTAATAAATGTTAGAGAATGTTGCTCTTTAGATTGCAAGTATCGAATGATATTTAACAATTTAAATAAAAATTTTTTTGTAACTTTCTCTTTTTGAAAGAGGGTCAAGGTATTACAGAATTTAGAAGGCTAGTTTACACACGGTTTTTAATGGGTAAATTAAACCATTTTTAAAGGTGTATATTAGGACTCTGAAACCTAGCACTCTTATAGGGGATTCTTAAAAGAACAGTCTGAACTTTTTACTGTAGAATATAAAAAATGTTTTTTTTTTTTTTTTTTTAAATAGAAATTTTGCTTATTACTGACGTTATTCAAAAGTTCGTTAATGATACCAAAATTCGGTTACAGTAGGTATTAAAAATAATAATCATTCTCCTTATCGATAATAGTTATATAAAAATTTCAAAAATTTCACACTTACTTTTCTTTAAAAAATAAGTAATAAAAAAACTGTTCCAAAGCATTATTCATTATTTAAAATGGTACGTATTTTTAACTATAAGATATATCATCGACCATATTTAATTTATATTGTATGCTTAATATTATATTAACTATAATTGTCATTGAAAAAAAAAATTTTTTTAATAACTTGTTTTTATAAAAGTGTTAAATGATGTGTTATTGGAATAAAATAGTTTTCATGATTTTATATTTTTTTTAATTACATTTTTAGGGACCAGGTTACGAAACTTAAGGCAGAAATACAAAAGAAGGACGAGGAACTTACAAAATTAAAGTCACAGGTATATATATATATATATATATATATATATATATATATATATATATATATATATATATATATATATATATATATATATATATATATATATATATATATATATATATATATATATATATATATATATATATATATATAGAGAGAGAGAGAGAGAGAGAGAGTAATTTTATTTTTCTTTGAAAGGATGAAGGATTAGTGGCCAAATTGCAGTCTGAACTAGAAGCAAAGAACCAGGAGCTTCAGAAAGCGAATGCAGCCCATATTCAATATAAGGAAAAGGTTTCTTCCGAATTAGCAGAAATAAATAAAAAGCTTGGTATATATATATATATATATATATATATATATATATATATATATATATATATATATATATATATATATATATATATATATATATATATATATATATATATATATATATATATATATATATATATATATATGTTTACCTTGGTAAACTATTTCGTCTTTGTCTTTCTTCTTCAACCTTGTCTTCTTGTTAGAAAAATGTGCTCATTCAACCTGTGCCGAAGAAGGGGGACCTCCTCAACCCTCTAACAATCGTCCCATTTCATTAACCTCCGTTCTTTCTAAAGTTTTCGAATCTATCCCTAACAGGAAGATTTGGAAATATCTCAGTTCTTCTAATCATATCTCTGATCGCCAGTATATCTTCTTTCTCTTCTCTTTGATTCTTGATCTTCCGCTCTTTGGCATTTCAGTGAATATTTTGCTGTCGCGCTGGACATATCAAAAGCTTTCGATAGAGTCTGGCACAAAGCTTTGATTTCCAAACTTCCCTCTTGGTATCTATCCTTCTCTGTTATTTCCTTTCTGGTCGTTCTATAGCAGCTGTTGTAGACGGCCGCGGTTCATCCTTTAAATCTATTAATAGTGGTGTTCCTCAAGGATCTGCCCAATTCCAAACACTTTTTTTTTTTACTTTTCGTTAATGACCTATCTGTTACTTCATCTCCTATCCACTCCTATGCCGATGACTCCACCCTGCATTACTCCCTTCAATTTGAAAGGCGCCCCTCCCAACAGTAGTTAATACATGCAAGGAGGGTGGCCTTGGAGCAACTGACCTCTGATCTATCTCAAATTTCAAATTGGGCAGAGAAAACATGGTCGTTTTCAATGCCACAAAAACTCAATTTCTTCATATCTCTACTCGACACAACCTTCTTCAAAAACACACAACTCAAACCTTTATCTCTCCTTAATATTTTCAGTGTTTCTTCTTCTCAGGATCTTTCTTGGAAAGATCACATTATTTCTTTCCCTAAACAAGCTTCTTAGAGGTTAGGTGTTCTGAGGTGCCTTCAGAATTTCATCACTTCACCCCAGTTGCTTGCCCTTTATAGGGGTGTTGTTCGCCCCTGTATGAAGTATGTATCACATTTATTTATTTTTTATTTATTTTTTTTACAGAACGCCACCACTCACGGGCAGAGCCCTTTTCAAGGAGGGGGCACACACACATGCACAAAGCTCATTCAAACACACACACACACACACCTAACGCACAGCCCTCAGGTGGGCGCAGACGGAAGCCTTGAAGAGTGGAAGATTAAATACAGAAGGAAAAATAAATGATGGTAGAGAGTTCCACAGAATAGAGGTGGCTGGAAAGAAGGAGGTACCACAACGGGCTAGCCTGGGATTTCCTACGTCCACACAAAATTGGTGCGAAAGCAGGGCACCCCTTGTGCAACGAGGACGACGCAACGGTGGAGGAATGCGAGAGGCCAATTCCCTCGAGCACCTGCCATTGTAGTACCTGTAGAAAAGAGATAGCGCGCCAACGTCACGTCGCAGAGACAGAGGGTCAAGAGAGTTTGAAAGTAGGGGACAGTTTATTAATCTCTTAGCTTTTGACTCAACCCTATCCAGAAGAGAGGAGGAGCCGAGCCCCCCAAATGTGAGAACAGTACTCCATACAAGGACGAATAAGACCCTTATATATTTGGAGTAACTGCTCAGAAGAAAAAAATTCTCGCAATCTGAACAGAACTCCCAGCTTCTTAGAGGCCGCTTTAGCAACCATTGTAATATGTGGTTTCCAAGACATTTTGTTGTTTATGTTTAGACCAAGAATGTTAATGTTATTTACAGGTGAGACGGGAGAGCCATCGAAGAGGATAGGAAAGTTAGGAGGTGTTTTTGAGAGGGAGATGTGAAGAAGTTGAGTTTTTAAAGAGTTGAATTTTACAAGGTTGCTATGACCCCACCGGGAAATCCCATCCAGATCGGCAAGAATAGAATCGGAAAGTTGAAGACGAGAAGCAAGTCTAGAAGCAAAAGAGGGAGCAGATTTGAAATGAGTAGAAGAATGCAGAGTTGAATCATCAGCATAAGAGTGAACAGAGTTAGAAGTGCAGTTGGAGAAGATCGTTAATGAAAAGTAAGAATAAGGTTGGAGATAAAACAGAACCCTGAGGAACACCACAGTTGACAGAAAAGGAGGAAGAGGTCGCTCCATCTACAAGTGCCGAAATGGAACGATCTGAGAGAAAACTAGACAATAGTAAGCAAAGAGAAGGAGGAAACCCAAAGGAGGGGAGCTTGGAGAGCAGTGACGCATGCCACACCCGGTCAAAAGCCTTGGATATGTCAAGCGCCACCACACAAGACTCCCCGAAGTCCCTAAGGGCAGAAGACCATAGATCAGTAAGATAGGAAAGTATGTCACCAGTTGACATATGGGGTGGTTTCACTCATCTAGGGCTTTTTGTCTTATCAGCTCTTCTGCTTTCCCTAATTCTCTAGTCTCTTTCTGCTGGTCAAACTGTTGCATCTTTCTCTCTATACTATCTCTATTACAATGGACATTACTCTTCTGAACTCTCCCGTCGCATATCTCCTTCTTTCAGAAGGGCTCGTGCAACACGCCTTTCTGCACACTCACCCTTTCTCTTTCCAACTCTCCGACCCCAGGCTTGATTAATTTTACATGTACTCTACTGGTAAAGTCTGGAACACACTCCCTTCATCTCTTTTCCCAACTTCCTATGACTTACACACCTTTAAACACCGTGTATCGGGACATGTCGGTCTTTTCAAATTGACCTGATCTCTGACTTGTTAACTAACTCTGGTGGTAATTTAGTAGGCCTCAGGCCTTTGCCCGCCATAGGTAATAAAAAAAAAATTAAAACCTTAAAAGGGTACTAAAATTTGGAAATAGCTGGTAGTTGAAGGAAAGTATATATATATATATATATATATATATATATATATATATATATATATATATATATATATATATATATATATATATATATATATATATATATATATATATATATATATATATATATATATATATATATTACTACTATTATTATTATAAGCAGAAGAGAGCCACAGCAAGAAAAATCTATATGAAAGTCGGATTCTTACATTAGAGAAAGAGAAAGAGCAGTTGATTCAGCAAGTCGAAATTCATACCAAAAAGTTGTCAATGCAGCAAAAAGTTTTGGAAAATTACCAAAAGCAAACATCCACGGTATTTATCTCAATATTTTTTTAATTTATTAGGATTTTTAAAATCTTGTAGAGCTACTTAACATTATTCATTTTAGTATAATTTTAAGTAATAAGACTGTGCTGTTTCATTAGTTAAAGTTTTTATCTCAGTTGCAGAATATTTGAAGGAAAAAATGGTTATATTTAGTTCTTGATATCACATGTAATACTTTTTTTTTTTCTTTATTAATGCCAGTTTTATTTTTTTAAAGGTTCAGAAGCTCTCCTCCCACCGGTATTATTGAAAAGCCCTCTTTGGATACTCCCCCTACAGCAAATATAAAACCAATGGCTGCACCAATTCCAACTTCTGCTGTACCTACTGCAAGATCACAGGGTTCATCTCAAGGAAGCGGCAGTTCAAGATCTATTCCAACCGCAAGCATAAAGCCCATGGCTACAACCTCTACTCCAACAAGCCAGACGTCTCCGAGTGTTGTTGCCGTTTCTCCTATGGAAGCTCACAGTGGAGGCGATGGCGCTGTTTCTTCTACTGTAACTATTCCTCAGGCAACTGTTACAAGAACACCTGTCGCAGCTGCATCTACTACAACTCAGGCTTTTCCCCCATCTCTTACAGCAACTGTTTCCCCCACTCCAGTTTCCCAGTCTTCAATCGTTAGTACTGCACCTTTTACTCAACCTAATGTTGCTTCTGTTCTACCACGACAGGATGAACATTCTGAGGCTGGAGTTACACCTACACCGTCAGGTTCGGCAGATTCTATTGTTTCTCAAGCAATTGCTCTTGTTGCTCCACAAATTGAAGAGCGCTCAAGTGGAAGCCAGAAAAGAAAATTAGAATCAGTTCTTGAAAGAGAAGAAGGAGGAAGAAGAGGAATTGGAAGATGCAAAGAGAACTCGCCTTTTGCATGAAGAATCCTTAGTTGAAGAAGAGGATGATGATGAGGGAATGGAAGATGATGAGGAGGAGGAAGATGAGGATGATATGGGTGAGCCTTCTTCATCATCCCATCAGGATGAAAGAAAAATTGAAAAGGAAATTGTTTTATCCTCTGATGAGGAGAATGACGTTCCACCCTCTCAGAGTGGCCGAGAAGAAGAGGATCAAGAGGAGAACGCTAGTGAAGGTGGTAGAGAAGCTGAAGCTGAAAGAAATGAAGAAGGTGAAAGTTCTTCAGCTACTCCTTCATCTTCCCTTCAGCCTCCTCCTCGACCCTTGCATGAGCCGCCTTCATCATCATCACGCCAATCTCTTGCTCCTTTCCATCAACTTCCCAATTATGAAGAAGGGGGTGATGATCGTATGGTTCCATCTACACCCACTTTTGTTCCTCGTCCATGCGAAGGTCAGTCAGGTGATGGTGTTAGCTCTCCTCAAGTTCCTTCACAGGGATTTGAATTTGGGCGCATCAAGTGGTGAAGGAGGACCAGATGGAGCTGCCCCTTCAAGTGGTAAGAATTTTTTAATATTTACATGGAGAATATCTTAATTATTTCAATTTACTAATTATGCACTTTTGGAGCACTTTATATAACGTGTGCGTACATATTTTTTTTCCAAAATCTTTATTACATTTTTGAGTATTTTTGGTGTTTTCTTATGTGGTCAGCATTGTTGATAGAAAAATTTGAAGGCATACTAAAGCAACTTTTTTATTCTCCTGTTTTATATATATATATATATATATATATATATATATATATATATATATATATATATATATATATATATATATATATATATATATATATATATATATATATATATATATATATATATATATATAATTTCAGCTAATGATTTATTCCTAGGGAATCTGATTCTAATGATAAAAATTAAGGCCAGTGCAAAGGCGAACATTTTTTAATAGGACGTTTCGAATCTATTAGATTCATCTTCAGCAAAATTCATGAGGACATACTGTGAAATGTCCTCATGAATTTTGCTGAAGATGAATCTAATAGATTCGAAACGTCCTATTAAAATATGTTATGCACTGGCCTTATTTTTATCATATATATATATATATATATATATATATATATATATATATATATATATATATATATATATATATATATATATATATATATATATATATATATATATATATATATATATATATATATATATATATATATATATATATATATATATATATATATAGATGGTCTGTCACAAATAGCTGAAGGAGGGGTTAGCATAGATGCAACAAGAATGGATTTAGCTCAGCTGGATGATGCTACCCACTCTTCTATTCCCTCGGTTCCAATTCAGAGTTTTCCGACTGGTACTAACTTATTTTTCTTCCTTTTGTTAAACTCGTGACTAAATATATTTTAATAACATTAAATCATCAATAATAACTCAACTTAATACCATTTATAATGTTCCTCGTGAAGTACTTATTTATCAATATTTTTCTATCAACTTACAGAGCAAAGTGCAGAGGGAAACATAAGTTCCAGTGGTGGTGACGGAATAGGAACTGTTGAAGTGTCACAGGGCCAAAGTTCTCCATTAAACCCATTAGAAGGTATTATCATTATTATTTCACATTTTATCTTTACCTAACGTACTTGCACCAACTACTGGGGGCTGACTTCAGTGTTTTATTATTATTTTATATGTTCTTCATTAACTTGACTACCTTACATTGATGAGACGGTTCACATTCTTTGAAGCATGTTTTAACCCTTAACTTCTATTTATACCCCTCTGTACAGTGTTCCATTAACTCCACTGTGTCTTGAGTGTCACCTCTCCCGCCTTTTCCTTCTCCAGAACCTTTAGGATATAGGTGAAAATCCACCCACTTTTTGTCTTTTTTGTCTTTTAGCGATCTCGTCCATTGAATTGAACCCGAATCCCGGAAAATCCCTGGGGAAGCTGTTCCTCGCTTGAATGTACAATCGCGGGCACCCCATCGATTCCATGTTGCCCACGAGTAAGTGCCAAGCGCAGAGTTACCAAGACCACATCCTCAGCCCTCTCTCTTTATGGTGTATTGTCAGTGGAGGATGTGATGGGGTTCTGGACTAGAATCGGATGTTGTGAACATGACACCCTACCCATTGAAATTATTTTCCTTTTTCCATCCCCTAGTCATGAAGTATTTTTTGTATCATTTTGTTTTGTAAGGTTATGTGAGGCTGGATAATATATTATACAGTGTAATCGATTCCTGTAAAACTCCACACTATCAAGAATGAAATAATCGAAAGAAACGAGAGAAATATTGATATTGTAAAAGTAAATACAAAAGATGTCTGGTGAAACCTTAATGCAAATTTCAGAATCTGCGTTCATTTTATAAAGGATCAGCTTCCTGTATGACTAAAAGAATATTTAGTCTAGGTTTCTGGCACTATCCATCCTACTTTAATGTTGCTCTTTTTGCACTTCTGTTTAATGACATTGTCCCCAATATACTTGACCCAGTCTGGTACTTAACTTTATTTACACCTTGCTTTGTACATACACAGAACCAAACTCTCTTATATAAATGCCAACTTCAACGTACAATAGACAAAATTACATGTGATGGCTTGAAGATTGTAAAGAACTGGAAGTGACCTGCCCTTAGCTAGTCTTTAGTGGCTCACCCATTAGGTCTGAATCCACAAGCAAAATTCAAAATACCCATAATATAAAGATATGCTGTCACCATTCTCTGACCCTTCTGTGTCACCACATTTCCTCAACTTTTGAGTGCGAAAAGGAAAATTGCTTTGAGTTTTCATTGTGCTTGTGCTGTCGCAAATTAGACAGAAATTATGTATTAATTATATATTAATATACATGGATAAACTTACAAATGTTACCAAAGTTATCTGCACTCTATTCAATATGATGGTTTATTTGTAGTGATCGGCTAGTTAGCTTAAAAGTGGATATTGGTGCTGCTTCTCTACTCTGTGGCAAAAATAACTCATGTGGTCCATTATACATCTGCTTTCATATCTCTATGTCGTCCGATTTGACATCTTTTATTGATGTACTGGCTCTTCACCTTGCTTACTGATCATTTGCATCAGTGTGGTTTCGGTATTTAATTCTCCACATTATTCTATGATCAACCCTTCCATACTCATTTGAAGAATACTGCGAACTGTGGTGGTTCTTACCATCTCAAATGTGCCTGGTTTCCACGACATTACTAAAGTCTGGCAACCATCCAATCCTACTACTCCCTCACTCGATAGAGATTTCATACATGCTAACAAAACTCCTTGTGAAAGGACTTTCAGTGCTAAGCTGAAAACTATAAACTCTAAGAACTTGGTTGTTTTCTTGCTGCCTCAGTCGCCACATGGAGAGGACTTTAACACATATTCAAATGGACACAGCAACTTAACACATCATATATCAGAGGAGACCCTTGATCTGTTAGTTTTGCCATTCCCACGTTTCTCTGTCTATTGTATCCTAGGAAGACGTACTTCTCAGGCGACTTCCATACATAGGTTCTTCCTTGACTAACAAGATCATAAAAAAAAAAAACCGTCTTACAAACATCTTATATGAATTTGTATTTTTTTTTCTTTTTCCAAACTGTTTTTTTTACCTTTTTGTATGAATTGCATCTGATGTTAAGTATATAATCTACCTAGATTTTCTCCTTTAATTGTTTCGTCTAGGTGTTCAGTGAGCAATGACAACTCCAGTGAAGATATAAAAAGGGGGAAAATTTGTTTGAATTATGTATTACTAAATTTCTTACAATTTGTTACTTTTTAATTATTATCGTAGTATTACAGTTATTAATTGATCATTTTTAGTGTATCTTATAAATATTAATATTTTTTTTTACTATATTCTAGTAGCTGAAGACCAAATAGAACGAGGAGATGACGTCGTTTCTTCTCAAGAAGATGTTGAGCCCGAAATAGAAAGTCAGGAACTTCTGGAAGAAGATAGTCAGTCTCCTCCTCCTCAGGAACAGACAGAAGAAGAAATTGAACAGAGATCTGATGAGAGGAGGGATGAAAGTTTTTCAACAAGAGAAACTCGTTCAACGTCAGGGGCTTCCCAAGGAAGGTTACAACGAACGCCAATTACTTGGGGGGATGCTGGCAATTCTGGTCGTTCAGTTGGCCGAGGTATATATATATATATATATATATATATATATATATATATATATATATATATATATATATATATATATATATATATATATATATATATATATATATATATATATATATATATATATATATATATATATATATATATATATATATATATATATATATATATATATATATATATATATATATATATATATATATATATATATATATATATATATATATATATATATATATATATATATATATATATATATATATATATATATATATATATATATATATATATATATATATATATATATATATATATATATATATATATATATATATATATATATATATATATATATATATATATATATATATATATATATATATATATATATATATATATATATATATATATATATATATATATATATATATATATATATATATATATATATATATATATATATATAGAGAGAGAGAGAGAGAGAGAGAGAGTGTGTGTGTGTGAGTGAGTGAGTGAGTGAGTCAGAGAGTGAGTGAGTTGCTTTCCATCTTTTCCACTCTCGTGGGGTGGTTCCCGCCATAATTCCTTCACACATACACACCTCACCTTTCACTCCCCTCCTTTCACTACAGTCCTCCTCAACTCTCCTTGCCCTCTTCCAAACTCAAACCCCTTCTACCCAAAATCTCCCTCACTCCATCCATCCATCTCCACTTTGGCCTTCCTCTCCCCCAACCTTGTATTTAAGCATTCTGCACACCATTTTGTCTTTATCCATTCTACATACATGCCCAAACTACCTTAGTACACCCTCCTCTGCTCTATCAACCATTCACCTTCTCCATCCACATATCGCCCTTATTCTATCGTTTCTGATCCTATCTACCCTTCTCAAACCACATATCGCTCTCAATTCCCTGATCTCAAATACGTTCAATCTTTCCCTGATCTGAGCATTCAGCAACCATGTTTCACAATCATACATTACAGATTGCAAACACATACACTCAAATATTCATACCTTAATTTCATTTGACGTTTTCCCTTTCTTCCATACTTCCCTTAATCCCCCTATCACTTTTTTTCCTTCCACCACTCTATTCTTTAAATTTGTAAAGATGCATCTTTTTCCACAGTAAATAGCAAAACTATGCACTAGTAACATTAAAATAATTTTTCGTATTAACAGGTAGAGCTCAGTCAGAACGAGGTCAATCATTAGGAGGATCGCGTCAACAGTCTGGTCGAGGACCTCAAAGAGGAAGGAGGTCACGAGGATCAAGAAGTTTCAAGAGTCCTCTTTAAGTCATCTTCAGTAATGAAAGTATTTTTATTTTATATATCTTGTTAAAACAAACTGCTATGAACTTTGTAATAGTTAAAAAGGAATAAATCTTAGTTCATTATATTTTTATTTCTATTTGTGATACAAACATACTGTATAATTCTGATTGGTTAGAATTGTCATAACCGACAATTATGAGAGTTTCTTTGAAATTTTTTAACAATTAAAATATTGCTTTTATTGTCTATATATATATATGTATATATATATAGGATCTTTGATAGAAAAAGACAAAAAAATTATATTCCAGAATTTATGGAATTGCCGTAAATAGTACCAAACCTACTAGGAATTTGTTCGCCTTTTAGACCAATGTGTGCTAAAATAATATTTGTCTACATAAGCCCCTCGTTAACGGAAGTTACTAATTACAATCTGAAATCCCCTGAGTGCAGTTGATTGTATGGAACTCTAATTTGCAAATTTTACTTAGTTGCAACCCTGCTCCACTTGAATTGTCACTTATTTGCTTAATTCATTGATCAAGTTACCAAAGGTTTGTGATTTCAAGAATCTAAACAAGTAGCGGAAAAAAAACTTAACTAAATATCTCCTTCAGCTTTAAATATTAAAACATTATAGCAAAACAGAATTTTCCCCTTCATTCTGATAAAGGAAATTTTGCAAGACAATGTCGTAGATGTGCTGTTCTTTGAGGTAAGATTCATTGTCATATAAAAAGCATTCCGGAGTTTATTCTTTTTCAATTTGACTGGTATTAACTAACTGAGCATTGCAGAACTAGAACACTTAATTCGTTTTTATTATAACCATCAAGTGTCCTTTTTTTACCCATTCAAATATTAAAGCATGAAAAAATGGCAGGTTTCCCTCACAAACAGTGAGTTCACATTCAAACAGCGTTTACATGTGATCAAAGGCAGTTCTCGTTTGGAAAAAATTTTCTAGTGAACGCGTGAATAACAATATTGGCAAAAAAAAAAAAAAAATACAATCTAGAACGAAAATTTAGAAATTATCCTTCCGCTCGCTTTTTTTGAACCAAGTTTCAAGAGAATTGCTTTTATACTAATCTCTAAATCTATATCAAAATTTATATATATTATCATGGTTGGGGATTTTTTGTTATATATAGAAATGAGTAGTGTGTTAGAGTTTTGAATATAATATTAAATATAAGTGAATTGGTCCGAATAAAAAAAAAAAAAACTTGGGGAGGGGGAATTGTGGTATATTGCTAAATGCTGGTACATTTCAACCCTAAAGTTTATTCTTTGGTTCCTTTTTTATTATTATTATTCTCTACGGTACTACTTAATTCTTTGGAACAAGTTAACTACAATAAACTTTTTTGAATAGGCCTATACTAGATTGCTTATTATTAATTAAATGAAATGTGGTAAATAACACATCACGGTCTTACTCGTACAGCTTGCAATATAACTTGAAATTTTGAAAAAATTAATAAATTTTATATAACACCCATTTTACAGTACATATCTAAATCCAGAATTCAAAAGTAAAACAGTGTTGCAAGTTTCAATAATTTAGCAAAAAATATCGTAGAACTAATTTTTTACTCCAGCCTAATGAAAGACCTAATTTTTTTTTTAATCTCCTTTGATATTTTGAACTTAATATGAAAACGGTGACGTTTTAAAAAAAAAATCTAAAATAAAACAGTTTTGAAAACAAAGCGAGTAAAAAAATTAATCGAATTATATAATTGGTTTTTATTATTGCAACCCTTATTATATATATATATATATATATATATATATATATATATATATATATATATATATATATATATATATATATATATATATATATATATATATATATATATATATATATATATATATATATATATATATATATATATATATATATATATATATATATATATATATATATTAAAAAGTTAAAGCTTTATAGCCAACTGTTAAAAAATACCAATTTCAATGACAAATCTAGATATTTTTTTTAAATTCACCAAATTTAATTTGAAAATTCGTCAAATTTGTTCTAATTTACATCCAAACTTTCCTATATACTACTTTTGCTTTCAGTCAGACTGGTAAAATTTATTTCTGCTTTCTCAAACCTTCGTCCGAATTCCCTTTCCCTTGTTCAAACCCATACCATTTTCTTGAGAATATTTTTTGTTTCAATATTTATCCAGTTTTTAATTTTGCACCCCTACCGTGTACTTAATTGCATCAATCTAAGTCCTTTCGATTCCCTTCAATCTTCTTTATCACTAAACTTTTCCCATCCATAAAACTTAGTTTAAATAGAATATCAAAGCCCCTTTTCTAAGTTCTCCGTTTTCCTCCTAGGTGTTTCCCGAACTGTTAAGCATGAACACTTTGTTGATATAGAGTAAGATTAACCGATATAGTAAAAAAAAAAAAATGTCCTGAAATGCTTTGACAAATACGGCAGCTAAGGTAGTATATACTTCAGTCGCAAAATTCACCATGCGATATGTTATAAATTCCAGCTCTTTTTCATAAACACCAACAGAACTAGCTATTCTATCTGTTCCAGTTGTTCACTTCAATATCTCATTTAAACATACTTTCAAAGAAAATATTTGGGTTTATGGAAAAAATTAAAATTCTCAGATTCCTAATCATCTTTATATAATAACCATTAATTCATTAATCTGAAAACGGGTAAACTCATGTCGATTATT
Organism: Armadillidium nasatum; assembly: GCA_009176605.1. NCBI lineage: Eukaryota > Metazoa > Arthropoda > Malacostraca > Isopoda > Armadillidiidae > Armadillidium > Armadillidium nasatum. The sequence goes on from SEYY01000826.1 coordinate 163,752, forward strand.
TGACAGGAATAATATACAAGTTGATACCAAGCTTCTATTTCGAACCAAATTCAGATGCTAAACAAAGGAGAATTAAAAAAATAAAAAGATTCAACAATTTTTTGGTGAAATTTAAATGAGGTTACACTGAATATCAGCGAACAAACCTGAAGTTAATTTGGTAATAAATTATAAAAGTGAAATTAATGCCCATGGCATGAATCAATGGAATTTTTAAATAAGTTCTGCGTGAATCAATGGAATTAGTAAACTGTCTTTTTTTTAAAGAAATTAGGGGAATGTTTTATTTTAAGCCAAATGAATTACAACTGGCCTGAATTTGTAATTACAACTTTGGATTTTGGTGAACCATCTGGACTTCCAACATCTTCCATTTGTTTAACGACATCCATGCCCTCAACAATATTTCCAAATACAACATGTTTGTTGTCAAGCCAAGATGTCTTAACTGTGCAAATGAAGAACTGTGAACCATTTGTATTGGGCCCAGCATTAGCCATGGAGAGAGTACCAGGGCCAGTGTGCTTCAAAATGAAGTTTTCATCTTGGAACTTGTGTCCATAGATGGATTTGCCTCCAGTTCCATTGCCAGCTGTGAAATCTCCTCCTTGGCACATGAAGTTTGGAATGATTCTGTGAAAGGCTGATCCCTTAAATCCAAAACCTTTTTCCCCAGTGCAAAGGGCTCGGAAGTTCTCAGCAGTTTTGGGAACCACATCAGCTCTTTAACTGAAAAAAAAAAAAAAAAAAAAAAAAAAAAATATATATATATATATATATATATATATATATATATATATATATATATATATATATATATATATATATATATATATTATATATATATATATATATATATATATATATATATATATATATATATATATATATATATAGGCCTGGCCCAGCCAGCGGTATCCGCCGTGGGCCCAAGAAACCCAAGGATCTTCCTAGAAAGATCCTACTGACAGGACGAAAGTCCTACCTGGGGTAAGGTGATAATATATATATATATATATATATATATAATAAATATATATATATATATATATATATATATATATATATATATATATATATATATATATATATATATATATATATATATATATATATATATATATATATATATATATATTGCAAAAAGGAAGTAACCCACTACTGTGAGTATATTTAAACTGCAAGAAGCATATGAAAACAAATGATACATGACATGGTAGAAAAAAAAATTATATGACTTGGGTCAAAGTACTTGTACTTGGAAAAACTGAAGTACAAGTTATATTTTAAAAGTGAAAATCCTAAATACAGCAAAAAAAATTAACTTATATCTGATTCTCATATCTAATATTTGTCAAAAAAAAAAAATTTTTTTTTGGTAAATTTTAAAATAGTTAAACTAACATTTTGATACCTTTCACTAGCAGGTACACTTTCTAGGAGGGTGCAGAAATTTTAAAATAAAAGGAAACCAACCCATGCCCAAGCTTAACGCAAATCTCTCAAGTGTTTTAGTCCTTAAAGAGAGGAAGATTAAATGCAACAGGAAAAGCAGATGAAGGAGGGAGTTACACAGAACAGGTGAATGGAAAGGTGACACCACAAAAAGCAAGCCTGGAGTTTCCAAAATTCATGTGAAAGTATGGCACCCCTAGAGCTGAGTGCAATGCAATGGTGATGGAATGAGGTCACTTACCTCAAGACCTGTTACTGTAGCACTTATAAACAGTGCCAACATTATATCACAGATAGTCAAAGTAGTTTGAAAGTGGACAGTTTAGCAGTCTTTTAGCCTAAGTGTGAAACAGTAACTCCCCAAATGTGAGAAATGTACTTCAAACAAGGGTGGATAAGATCCATGTATATATAAATGGAGTAACTCTTCAAAAGAAAATTCCCACAACCTGAACAGAACTCCATTTCTTTGAAGCAACCTTAGCAATCATTAAGAAATGAGACTTCCTAGACAATTTATGTTCAGACTAAGAATATTTTTGTTCACAGGTGAGACAGGAGATATGTTGAAGGAGACAGTTGAAAGTTGTTGAGAGAGATGTAAATTTGCTGCATGCTTAAAAATTGAATTTCAATGTTGAGGTGACCCCACCAGGATATCACATCCAGATCAGCTAAAACAGAATAAGATGAAGTTGAGATATGACTAGATGCAAAGGTAGGTGCAGATTTGAAATGAGTGGAAGAATGGAGTTGGAATAAAAGTGCAGCAGAGAAGATCATTGATGAAAAATAAGAAATTTGGAGATAGAACAAGAAAATTAATAGGAAAGGAGGAAGAGTTGCTCATTAAGTGTTTATATGAAATTATTTAAGAAAAAACTAGACATGAGTAAGCAAAGAGAAACAAAAAGGAAACCTTTAGGGAGTAATATCTTGTACCATACTGTCAAAAGCTTTGGATATCTTCAAGCACCAGTGCTCAAGACTCCCTATAATCTGTAATGGCAGAAAATAGAAAAGTTATCAGTTGACTTTAATCATTGAAAGCCATACCGATGATCAGATAGAAGGGAATAAGATTTTAGATGATCAAGGAAATGAGTTGAGGAGCTTCGAATATTTTAGAATGTATTTGAAAGCTATAGGACAATAATTGCAAGGATCAGAGTGGCTTCCCTTCTTTGGGTTCAGCTCAATGTATGCTTCCAGAATTGCAGAAAACTATTTGTACTGAATGGGACAACAACTCAGAAGCATACTCCTTCAGAACACAGAAGAATCCCATCTGGGCCACTACAGTCTCACCCAATCATTTGTAACGTAACACCTTAGAGGGGGAATAGGAGGAGAGATGCAAGAATCATTCAGGATGGAATTAAATGAAAAAAGGCTGAAAAGATTTACCTCTTCAAAAAGATTAAATGGAACAAATATAGGGAAGAAATTTTTCAATTATTTGAGGATACAACTGACTGTTCTCAATGGTGGTGACGTTTCATCATGCTTAAATATTGCTAAGTTAAATTTAGTAGCATCTTGAGCAGACACAATCAAAATAGAATTGTGCACATTTTCAAACTAAAAAATTCATACACAAGTAACTCCAGTTGTATGAATATAAAAAATTTATCAATTTGCAATTGTCATTTGTAGAATTTCTGTAGTTAATTACAGTTTACAGCAAGGTGTATTATACACCAATCTCAATACTCACATATCACAAAAACATAGCCAACACTTACAACATTCCATGCTATTTCAACAAGTACAATATCACATTCTCTCTAAATTGCTCCTACAGAGGTCACCTATCAAGGATTCGAAACCACACCCACCAGTGGTAAAAAAAAAACAATTGGTCTGTACCAGAGCAGGTTTCCCTATCCAAAACCCAAATCTGTGTAACTTTGTCAGAAACAATATATAACTCAATTTTCCTCGCTAAGAATCACACTCCTCAAATAGGGCTCAAATTGTGAGTGACGGTGATAAAAAAAAAATAATAGATCCTAGGTTTAACCATAACTGGTGCTCTGAAAAGGAATAAGGAAACTGGAAGGCTTCTAGAAGTATTAGCAACAGCAGTTTATTTTCAAAGCTTCAAAAGCTTTTATCAATTTTGCCTATCAGAGGATTTACCAAGCTCCACCAAAGGTGAAATTATTCAACTATATTGCTTCAACTCTATATGTATACCAAATGAGGGAGCATATCAATATTGAAAAACAAAAATATTTCAGTAAACCTTGTTTGTATATATGAAGAAAGGAATGTATAGAAATTTTGGAAAAATCAAGAGATTTCTAAAACTGGCAAAGCTGTTAGTGACTATTCCAGCATCTTCTGTTCATGTGAAAATAATAATCAGCATAACTTGAAGACTTTCACCCAGACAGAAGTTCATTGGCAAATTTGTAACTCTTTGTGAAATGAAATAACTACAATTATGCTTTTAATTTTTACACTTTAATGATGGACTGGAAAAATATTAATGACTATTCACAAAACAGTTATATATATATATATATATATATATATATATATATATATATATATATATATATATATATATATATATATATATATATATATATATATATATATATATATATATATATGTAGAAAACATCAATATTAACAAAAATACGAGTACCTTACAGCAACTATTTACAGTTTCATACATTTTCAATATTATTCATAAGTGGAAATACTGTTGATAAAAATTTGATAATGTATTTTGTTATTTTAAATATGTATTTTTTTAATTTACTGAACTTTACTTTCACTAGCAAATAATTAAAATATTGAAATGCTATGTATGGAGAAATAACTAATCTTTTTAATAGTTTAATATATATATATATATATATATATATATATATATATATATATATATATATATATATATATATATATATATATATATATATGGCTTAGGTGGAGATTGTTTCTGAGTTTCGATATTTTTTATATCGATATTTATTCTGCGTATAATTAATTATTTTCCTATTAGCCCTAGGCTACTATGTCGTGCAAACGTTCTTGTGTACGTTAGGTCTCTTTTATGGCAAATTCTTGTGTAGGTTAGGCCTCTTTTTACGGCAATTTCGGTAGTTCAGGTTATGATAAGTCGAATTAGGTTCTGCTAGAAAAGTAAGCAATAATAATTGTGTCTTATGTCTAGTAATAGTACCTCGTACCTCTGACAACTCTCTTGTTTACAATAAGCTTCTCCGATATTTTCGATTTTCGATATTTTTTAAAAATCGAAACTCTCAGAAACAAAAATATATATATATATATATATATATATATATATATATATATATATATATATATATATATATATATATTATATATATATATATATATATATATATTATATTCAAAGCAATATTCACTTTTTTTTTTTTAAACAGGTACTAAGAGAAATAGCATTCACTAGGTTAGGCCTATTTATTGACTGTTAGCATAGGTTTACCTTTTAAGTCCAGGTTACGTTAAGTTGAAGTAGTTTGTTAGATAACTTGTTAGATCTAGAAATCTAGTTTGACAACCTAACCTTGACTTGAAAGGTAAACCTATGCTAACATCCAGTGATTAGGCCTACCTTGTAAACAATGGCTATCTTGATACCTTAATTAAAAAAAAAAAAAAAAAAAAAAATATTTTACTTCATATATATATATATATATATATATATATATATATATATATATATATATATATATATATATATATATATATATATATTGCAAAATTTTTACGATACTTTATAAATTAATGAGTGAAAAAAAAATTTGGTAGTTATATTTTCAATGCATTTGGCAACTTGGGAACTATCCTTCATTAGTATACATATATTTTTTTATTATGTTCCTCTGCCCAATTACTTACGAAATTGTTATAGTTGCATATGAATGCCAAGCATTATGATATTTGATATTTTTACTACTGAAGTATATATTAATTTATTGAATTTGTATTCCTCCAATTAAAAATATAAATTAAATTTCCAGTATATATTTTGAATAACTAACAGGTAAAATAAACTGCATATTTACTATATATTGAAAGTTAACTACCATTCACAGTTCTAGAGGTACAGGGGCACAGCGCACAAAGTCAAATTCCCTTGTCATGCATTAAATGTATTTTTTGAATGAGAAATATATATACCAATATCAAAATCAATATATTGGTCTACTGATATTTCGATGTGTCAGTAGTAATTATTACAAAATTACAATCCATTTACAATTAATAAGTTTTTATAAAAATTTAAGGCTTTTGGATTTATTGAATAAAGTGACCTTCATACCTCAATTATGCTTTAATGTAATGACATTTTGCCTGAACTTCAAAATATGATATAATTAGAAATAGAAAGTGGATCAACTGACCCAGGAATTTACTTTAAAAATGACAAATTTGACTTTGAATGAAATTCAGGATTTTGATTTTCACCCTTCGATACTCTTAAAAGGTCATTCCTTTAAATGTCAAACTCAATGTTAATCAGGTTCTACATTTAATTACACAGATTAGAGACATTATTACGTTTATTTACTTTAAAGGCCACAGAACAACATAGGTTTTCAATTATAGTTATGATTAAAAACCGCCATCATGAAGTAAATTAACCTAGACATGCAAATGTAAGCTAACGGTAAACAAACTGCATTTTCTATGAATCTGCTCTTTGAACAGAAAGTTTAAAATCAAACTTTTAAATTAAAATAAAAGACACTTACGTCACAAACAATACGGCCTACAGGCTTATTGTCGATGGAAATGTCAAAAAATACTTTAGGATTAGCCATTTCCGAAATTTTATAACCCTGAACTGTTGTTACCTTCCTAGAAACCGGCCGGACGCTGAATGAGAATGAATAATTGTAATGATTTCTTCTGTCGCTAGGTAAGGGCGCGGATTATTGTAAAATTTTAAATACTTAATTTTTATATAAAAAAAAGTACAAAGAAATTGATTTTTTATGTATAATAATTCTTACGATAAGACTCCTTATTTAAGAATAAAAAATAACCAAAAATAATAATTAAAAATTGAAAGAACTACTTCTTTGCGCGTATAAATATATATAAGGTATTCCGATTGGAATGGAATTTTCCAGAATTATCCACTGACTGGTTCCTTAACATTTTAATTAAATCCAAATCATGATACTTCTGCTATCGTAATTGTAATTTTAAATTTAAAACTAAAATTTATATTCATGATTTATTGTCAATATTATACATGACTAACATGAATGAGAAAAAATAGGAGTTATCAGGCTGACATTGAAAAAAATATCTCCATGAGAAATACAAACTCTATTTGTTAATGCAACACGCGTAACGTGTAAGCATCGGCTAAAAATTGGATATTCATTATCAAACATTGTTGCTATCCAAACTTAACATCTAGAGTATATGTACAATTTCTATTTTAAAATACGAATCAAAATATAAATTCATTAACTATATATAAGATATTTAAAATAATAATAATTGCTATAAAATAAAAAAATAAAGTAATAATATTGATATTGAAACAGCAAATAAAAAAAAGGCTGGATTATTTTGGGAAAGAGAACTTCATTATTGAATGAAAAAGACAATAGAAGAAGCTTGATCATTTAAAGATGGGAAGTGAGTTTTTATATATAAAACTTCAAAATTCTACTATCAAAAAGGGAAGATGCATGTTGAAGAATAATGAAATTAGAAGAAGAAAAGGGCGAGTATCTCCTTGGTCTTCTATTGCAGAGTGTACAGGAGAGAAAAGAGGAAGGTCCGAACTAAAGGAAACTCCTCTATGCTAATCAATCTTCACTTTTAATTGTAGAACAGTTTGGCCTGCATACACCGCATTACAGCTGACCACACGTAAATAAATTAATTAATGAAGATCTGAGAAGCATTGGTTGAGATTCCTTACGTCTGAAGAAACTATGACTTGAGAGGGAGCTAAAATTTATAAGAATGAACTGGGATTGCGGGAATGTAGCTTCAATTATAGTAAGAATATTTATATTAAGTTGAGATGTAAGAACATTATGTAAGATGTAAGTGAAGTTTTAAGTATATTTTTTGTTTGGGTAGAGTAAGAAAATGAAGAGTGGGTCTGAAAATATTAGTGAGATACTCGTTAATACTTTTTCCACTTGGAACTTTAGGAAAAAATTAAAATGGAAAAGTATTTTAATATATTCTAACTCTGTATGGAATATATATATATATATATATATATATATATATATATATATATATATATATATATATATATATATATATATATATATATATATATATATATATATATATATATATATATATATATATATATATATATATATATATATAATTAGGTGGAGGGGGGACAAATATGGTACGAAACAATCATCCTATTTTATTTTTCATTTCCCTCCAGGACAATTTTGACTATAATTCTTATATATAATTTTATATATATTTTTTTTTTACTTCAATTAAAACGTTTTCTTCAGTTTTCTTTGTAATGTATATTTAAGTGCTTCTTAATTCAAAGTTTACTACAATATTGTAAATATTATAATATTTGTACTGTAAACTTTGGCTTCTTCCAAAATTCATTTTTACTATTGTTAATTAAATATATAGATTTGTAGGTCGTCATATGGATCTACGTATCTACTACTAAGTTTAGTGTGTTTGTAGGGTTTTATTAATTATAATAACAACTTAACAATAAACTTGTTTGCTGTGTTTATTACGGCACTAATTTTAACTATACGAGTATTTAACAAATATTCAAATAGTTTTCCCCCCCCCCCTTTTTTTTGTGAATTACTAAAACTTTCTCAAAAAGTTTTTTTTTTTTCAAAAAGAAATTTAATTTTGCTGGATTTTCAAA
>SEYY01000827.1:0-5000 GCA_009176605.1 Armadillidium nasatum
CCCATTAATTTTCAAAAGATTTTGAAAACTCCCCATTTATTATAGAGAAAAAAAAGTTTATGAAAAATTAATTTGATGATATTCTCCACCAATATATTGCATTTTAATATCGCTTTCATTTAAAAATTTAATTTGCTCATCATTCAAGAGATTAACATACCTTCTTGGAAGGAACACATTAGTTACTTCATCCTCTCCTATACGTAGAATTGCAAATATTGCGGGACCATATTTTGTATTTATTTTTCTAAGTTCAATAACTTTGTAAGTCACTTCTTTCATTAAATTAGATAATTTTGTAGTCTGTACATAATCAGTTGAATAGTTCAAAATTTTTAATAGTTCTGATTTGTTTTCCATCTATTTATTATAGAGAAAAAAAGTTTTGCTTAAAAGACATTATCTCTATGTGTTCATCCAATTTTCAGCATCAAAGTACCAATATCAAATCCATCAAAGTCACCAATATCACCAAAGCCATCAAAGTTACCAAAGTCCATCAAAGCGTTAATTATAATATTTTTGATATCTATATTTTCTTCAATATCTTTGATCAAGTTTCTTCTCATCATTAATTTTTTTATCATCCTTTTCTTCTTCTTCCTCCATTCCAAAACCATCTGTTACACTATATATATTTTTATCATCTTTATTATCACTTTCATCAAATTCAACTTCTTCATCCTCAATAGGTTCATCTCTTAACATAATATTTTTATTAACTAAGTCATATCCTATGAAAACTTGAACAACGTGCATTTTTATATTATTAGTGTCAACATTTGCTTGAATCTGAATAATATCTCCTTCATGAATACGAAGATCATTAATTCTGATTTTATTGAAAAATTCATCACCATATTTATCTAAAGGTAAAGGATACTCATTTCCATTAATTAGTAGTTTTACGGATATGTGCTGATCTATATCTTGCGAGGTTAATATGATTGTATCGATAAATCCATCATAAGGCATGACATAACCAGTTTTCTTAGATGCAGCTCCTTTCATCCCTAAAACGAATGGAAACTTCCCAGCTTCTAGTTTCGAATTAGTTTGAAAAATGATTGTTTCATAAGCACATATTTGTAAATTATTATTCCTATTTTTATCTAACGTTGAAATCTGTTTATTAATCGTTGCTAAAGCGCTCTCAAAACCTTCTTTAGTCAAAACGTTGTTATGTATATCGAAGAGTTGAGATTTCATTTCTTCAACAAATTTTTTAATATGATCATCTTCAGATTGTAATTCAGTTATTGATTTATCCATATTTTCTGTTCGTCTTAACGTTTCATCAACCTTACTTCTTATTTCCTTTACTAAATTATCAGTATAAATTTTTGTAGTAACATCGTTTTTCTCTTGAGGAAAAGCTACATTTGCTAGCCTTTTATCTTCAATATCAAAATTACCTTCTTCATCTAAATATTTAAATCCAATTCCAAACAATCCTTGTGGTCCTGGTGGTCCTGGCGGACCTCGAAATCCTCGAAGACCTTGTACGCTTTCAGGTCCGCTTCCAAAGATGTTAACACTCATTTATTATAGAGAAAAAAAAGAATAGAATGGAAATTTATATTTAATACAGTTAATGCATAAAGAACTGTTAGACATAAATGACCACAAATCACATCGTTAAATTTCTGTATTTGATATGTTGAATAGACAATATCGCATTGAACATAATTTTCAAATTCTTTTGGAGGTTCAACACCGAATGAATCGAAATAATAGCATAAATTATTACATTTCTTAAACCAACACGTCCAATGAGTTCCTGAACCTTTAATTGAATCTAAATTTAAGATCCCACATTCCTTTTTATTAGATTTTTTTGGAAGAGCATCTCTCATATAAATTCCTTTAAAGTTTGGAATTTTAAGTTCATTAACATATCTCATAAGATCATATTGACTCAATGCTTTCATCGGAATATTCATCTTTTGTATGGTTTTAAAAACATCCCCTCGCCAGTTTTTCGTTGACGAGGGGCTGGTTTTAAAAAAAGACCTTTTCCATTGGTTTTCTTTTTTTCCATTTGAAGATTATGCCTTCTAGTTTCTTCTAATTGTTTATCTATTGCTTTCTTTTCATTAACAGTCTTTGCAATGGCACTAGCTCCACCAGCAAGAGAACCGATTGCAGTTGCAGCCGCTAATAACGTTGGAAGCGTTATTAAAAATCCTCCATGTTTTGCTAAAGCTGTTACTTGTGATATACTTAATTTTAAATTAAATGGTATATTCTTTAAAAATTTATCTTTTTGAGTTTGAGTTAAGAGAAGAGATATATTACCTTTTTGCTTTGGATTAATTCTAAATGATATAGAAGATTTTTTATTTATTGCATTTTTTAACTTCTTTACCTGATTAGGTGTAAGATATACTTTCATATCCATGTACGTCATTTATTTAAAGAGGAAAAAAAGTTATTATATATAAATTTTTATATATAATTTTTCTTATTCCTTCCCCCGTGAATCACGGGGGGGCGTTTCACCCCCCATACAAATTTAAATTTTTTATTTTTATTTTTTTATGTAAGGGGGATTCGATTCGTATTCTTTAGACATATAACAATTTATAATTTTAGAAACTTTTATAGCGAATTTAGATGATACCCAAGAAGCTATATGAGGTATAAGATCTCGATGTACGTACGTTCCGGATATCAATCTATCTATTTTGTTTTGTCCACCAAGATTTTTTATTTTTTGGGGGGGGGGGAATTCCCCCCCCCCCCAAAATTCATTCGTTCGTTTTCAATTTCTTTTATCAACTCTTTAGAACTATTTATATTTAAATTTTTATATATAATTTTTTTTCCTTTTTTAATTTTAAATTTTTCATATTTTTTCATTTCATTTGTTATTAGAGGTAAATTGAGTTTTTATTCTTCCGCATTCTGAGCATATGCCTCTAAGCATGCTACTTTTAGAAGTTGTAACCTTTTGAACATTTTCAGTGTTTGTTATCTTTCTACAGTGAATACAATAATATCTCATTTATTTAAGAGAAAAAAACTAATAAACGATATTCATTTTATTTCCATCGGATTCTAATTTTAAAATTCTTTCTGATAATACTAATGCATAAGCCTTTGTAGGTTTTGATATATTCTTTTGAAAAGCCGCTGTTATTTTAATATCTGTAACTGAATTTTTTAATTTTTCAGATTGTTTACTTACATCAAATACTAGCAATGGATACAAATTCCGGTATTCTAATAAAGTAATAGAACAATTTTTTTCTTTATAAAGTATATGATTAAAATAATCCGATAACATTTTATAAGCAGTTGTATAATGATTTTCATTAAAATCAAGTTGAAGATCCATTTCTGGATATCTTTCGCTATTTAATCGAACACAAGCGTTAGTTAAATTACAATGATCAAATATAGCCGGATTCATAACTTGATTATCATCTTTATTTTCTTGAAAAGCTAAGATTATAAATCTAGGTTTTTCTGATCCAGCTGTTACATTTAATCTCCAATCGAATTGTTTTTGTCCTTGATTTACTTCTACAGATTCACACTGTCTGTTTAAGAAATTAACATTCAAAACTATTTTGTTCTGGATATCATTACTTAACTTAATCATATATTTATCTGTAAGGGTTACATGTGGAATTCTCCAAACTATTTTTGATAAAATAATTTTACCATCTGGAACTTTATAAATACCTTCACTGTCTTTTTCAGGCGATTTTAATATAGCATCGTTATCATGTTCTTTTCTTCTCAAAGTTAATTGATGTTTTATTCCATAAATTACTTTGTCATAATTTTCGCAAAATCCGAATATATGATTTAAAGGAATAGCAAAGCTAAAATTTCCTGATGCGTTTTTAAATAAGTAATTATGTCTCTCCATATATCCAGAATTATTAATTTTTGGACATATTTTATCACATTTATCAGGGAACCACATAAAATTCATGCCCTCTGAATAATTGATAGGGTATGTTAAAAATCCTTTCATAGTTGACGTTTGCCCAGGATTTGAATATCCTTCAATGTTTTCATTTCCAAGTTGGTAATCAACTCTTGAAAATAAATACATGATTCCATTATTAATTAAATTTATGTATAATTCTTTTCCTGCTCCAGTTCCAGTTCCTGGTTCATCTTTCTCGAATGTTGATCCGTCTTCCTTTTTTAAAGAACCTTCGATATAAATATAACTTCTAGAAGGTAGTAAAAATTCATCCTGATTTTGAATTGATATTCTTATATCAGTAGATTTATTTAAATTAGTTCCTGTAAAAGGTTCATAATCACGATATTCGAATCTTTTAATTGAATCATCCCTTTCTAAAGATTCTTTCCAATTTAAATTATATTCCATTTATTATAAAGAAAAAAAGTTTATGTTGATTTTAAATGCAATCGAATAGTAATTGTCTCTCCTCGAAGATTCAATGGTTTAAGATTTTGATCAGTAAGCCAAATATGAATTGAATTAATAGTTGGAATTGTAACCGGCAGATATACTACTGTATTAGGTTTTTCATTCATTTTATAACCAGGAGGAACATCGGGAAAGAAACTATACAAAACTGGTTCTTGCACTCCATTAAGATATGAACCTTCTATAATATCGCAATTAACTAAAATAGAATTTACTGATAAAATATCAACAATGTTTTCGCCTTCATGTTCACCAATTCCCTCAATGATACCCCATTTAAATCCTAAAAGTTTATTCAATGACTGATTATGATTAAAGTTTATTTTAAGATTAGATTTCTCTATACGAATAATACATTTCATAGTGATATTATTCGCTTTAATGTTAAATGCTTCTGAATGCTTATTTTTATCAAGTTGTTTTTGAATGTGATCATTAATCGTTTGAATCTCATAAGCACCTGTTGGAAATATTATTTCAAATATTTTACCATCATATTCATATACAAATTTATTATTTGATTCATCGATATTTGGTACTGAATGATACATATCTATATTTAATAAGGCTATTTCATGTGTTT
>SEYY01000827.1:10000-27500 GCA_009176605.1 Armadillidium nasatum
CTTTTCATTCATCCTTCTACTCGTACTCACATCGTTGACAAATTTCGCCCATTCATTAATTTCCTCAATTTTTAATTTGGAGTTTAATTTTAAAAAATAGTTTTCAAATAAATGTTCAAAAGTATCAATAAGCTACACATGAGATAGAATAGGGCTAGTCAGCAAATTTCAAGATACTTTAAGAATTTAGTCAGGAAGCATGAAAACTAAAATTTCATTATTATTACAAGAGTTACTAACTAATTTTATACTAAACTTAGTTTTTGCATCAATTATTATGCTTTCCTTAAAATTTAATATAAAGTTGTTACTACATAAAAAATCTAAATCTAAAATGGTCAACGGAACATTTTCCTTTAACACTTTTACCTTATAAAAGCGCCTCATACCAATATAAACTCTTAATTAAAGTCTCTATATCATACACCTATGTGGAGGTTTTATTGCCAGCTTGTTCTCCATGCCTGCCTTTATTTCTTAAATGGTCGTGGCTTCTTTCGCTTCTGTTATATCTTGCTTTGTTATACCTCTGTCAATTAAAATTTTTTTATTACTATTTGGCTGTAATTTCTTCAGCAATCCTAGATTAAAATAAATACATTCGCTGTATTCGCCATTGTTTCTATTATTATTAAATAATTCACTATTATTGCTGTCACTATTAAAGTTATTTAAACACTCAAACTCACCATTATTATTATTATTATTATTATTATTATTATTATTATTATTATTATTATTATTATTATTATATAATAATAATAATAATAATAATAATAATAATAATAATAATAGTAATAATAATAATAGCAATTATAATGATAATAATATAATAATAATAATAATAATATTAATAATAATAATAACAATAATTATTATTATTATTATTATTATTATTATTATTATTATTATATATTATATATTATTATTATTATTATTATTATTATTATTATTATTATTATTATTATTATTATTATTATTATTATTATTATTATTATTATTATTATTATTATTATTATTATTATTATTATTATTATTATTATTATTATTATTATTATTATTATTATTATTATTATTATTATTATTATTTATTATACTCTTTAAAGGACTCAAAATTTAAGATCAATTTTTCCAGGTAACGTCTAATGAATGTTCGGTTTACTAGTATGATGTCGACGACGCCCGCAAATCTTACTGTCTGCTTCTCTTTACATTGGTGAAGTCTTTTGAGTGTCGTCTTTACTTGTTTTCCGAATTGTCAGTTTTAGCGGTGTAGTTGGTTGCTCTCATGGGTTTATTTTCCTTTTTCAAATGGGGTACCAAAAACACTTTGTCCGAATTCACATCTATAACTTTTATATGCAAATTGTAGACGATAGTAGTAAAGATCTATTTTCTTGAGTTCCTGCGTGGTTTCGGGCGATGTTGCTATTTCTCCTCGCATTTCCGCTTCTGCCACGGCTGGGGAATTACTCGTAGACTCTAGAATTTTCCTTATTATAGCGGTTGCTGTACATTTTTTTCGGTAATGAAATTTGCATTTCACGAAAGATCCTGAATTTGTATATAATCTCATAAGGACTTTTTATTAAATCATTTAAACAATCGCTGTGTTTATCTCCTTTTTTCCCTGGATATGTCATCTCGCACATTTAGTTTTCTTTGCATTTTGCTTGACCCCATCCTTTGTTCCCGTGGAGGAAGGGGTTTTGCGATCCTTCGGGAGTGCAAAATATTCCGTACATTCTGTCTGAAAGTCGTACTAATTCTGCTATTGGTGTATTCTCGATCATAGTTTGAACAGAAATTTCAATGGGTATTGACATTTCTCATAAAAACAGTTATCTCATGGAACTTTGCGTCTTTGTTCAACAGCAATGAATAATTAGAATATCCCAATGAATTTCTAACTCGTTCCAAATATTCGGATGGCCTCTCATTTTGTTTTAGCTATTGTTTTAAAATTTAGAAGGCACTTTCTCTGAGGAATGGAGTATACGTGGCCTCTATGTCCTGTAGAAAATTGCTGTAACAGTTATTGCTCAAAGGGATTGCTAATTTGGCAATTAGTGTAGTTGGTAAAAAAATATAGTAGATAACAAATTTCACCTTCCTTTAGAGTCAAGGATGGAACACAATTTAATATGTTGTTTATGGTATTTATCCAATTGATTGCGTTTGTTTCGTGAAATCGGGGCAAATCGCTTGAATATTGTAGCCGTTGGAAGGTGGACTCCTTTTGTGTGGGAGAATTAGAAGAGTTGAGGGATTTCCTTCTGTTCTTGTGTATTGGAAGTTGTGGCTTGGTTGGGGAGAATTTTCCACCCTCTCACTAAAAAGAATCGTTGTCGCTTGGTGGTGGAGATTGCACGTCCTTTCTATTGGATGCGTCAGAGTCTTTGGGAAGGTTTCTTTTCCCCTTTCCCATAGTGAACCTTGCTTTTGGGGGAGTTTTTCTAATACGTGGCATTATGTAACTGTCTTTTCTTGAGATTTTCTCGATATTACACTTTTCTCTATTTTCTTAAGAGTCTGTTGGTTTCTCCTTCAAAAAATATCACTGTCACTTCAAATTGCAGTGTTGTAATATAACAAACGTCACTCTACATAAGTTCTGCAGTTTACTGAGCATTCACTGCACAAGTTCTGATTGACTATCACAGCAAAAAGATTCACCGAAATACCGAAGGGCTGAAGGACCAAGAGTCAGAGATAAAGGAAAGAAGATCACCAGTAGAGCTTTACTTGCGAAAGCTATACTGGCGATCAGAGATAAGATTAGAAGAATTGAGATGTTTCCAAATCTTTCTGTTAAGGATAGATTCGATAATTTTAGAGAAAAAGGAGGTCAAAGAAATTGGACGATAAGTTAGAGTGTTGAAGAGGGATCTCCTTTCTACGGCACAGGCTGAATGAGCGTACGTTTCCATCAAGAATGAAAGGTCAAAGTAGAAAGACAAAGACAAAATAGTTTACCAAGGCACGGTGCAGACTCGGAAGCACAAGTTTTGAGAACCACAGGAGAAATATCAACCGGAAAATACGCCTTTTTAGTATAAAGCTCAGAGAAAGCAGAAATAACGTCTTTAGAAGAAATTATAATTTAAGGCATAAATGAGTTGGAGAGGATTGAAGGAGGAAGTATAGCTCCGGAATTGTCTAAGGTTGAATAAGAAGCAAAAGTTTGAGCGAAGAGTTCAGCTTTAGAAGAAGGTAAAACAGCAGTTGTGCCGTCGGAAGATATTAAAGGTGGGAAAGAGGAAGAAAGAAAGTTAGAGTTGATATTTTTTGCAAAATGTCAAAAAAAGCGTCAGGAAGAGGAACCAGAAATACTACTGGATTTTTTTTGCTGAGAAAATTTTTTTTTAGTGTTACGGAGAATAGATTTTGCACAATTCCGAGATAAAATATAAGTTGCATGAATTTCTGGAGTTTGAAGACGAAGGTAATTCCTGAAGGCAGCATCACTGAGGTGGATAGCACGAGAACAAGCAGAGTTAAACCAATGTTTGTTAGGTTTAGTAGAAGAGAAAGAAAATGGAATGTACGCCTCCATGACAGAGAGAATCACTTCGGTTATGATATCAGCATTTAAACGTGAAATCGAAGAAGCACAACCCAAGTCCGACCAGCTTTCGGCACCAAAATGTTATAAACCTCTCCTTTCAATAGAAGGGTTTTTTTTCTACGGAAGACTTGAAGAGATAGAAGAGGATATAGAGATAAGAAGGTGATCTGAGGAACCCAGATGAAGAAAGAGTTTAACAATATAAGGAGAAGGATTACAAGTTAGGAAAAGGTCAAGAATGTTTGATTCATCTCCAAGACGATCAGGGATACGAGTAGGGAGCTGCACCAACTGCTCAAGGTCGTTTTGGATAGCGAAATGGAAGGCTCGTTCACCAGCTGTATCATAAGAACTAGATGAAAGCCATTGGCGGTAGTGAACATTGAAATCACCTAATATGATGATTTCAGAGAAAGAAGAAGAAGAGAGAATGTGCTCTATTTTGGAGTTTAAATAGTCAAAGAATTTAAAATAGTCAGTAGATTTAGGTGATAAATAAACAGAACAAATGAATTTAGTCGTAGAATGGCAAGAGAGCCTAAGCCATAAGGTGGAAAATTCAAAAGACTCCAAATAAGAGACACCAGAGCAAACGACATCGTTGAGCACATACGCACAACAACCGCCTTTGGCTGAAAATTGAGGTAGAGACAGTAGAAGGAAACAGAAAAGGGTTTGCTATCAGAATGCTCAAACATCTGAGTTTCGGTCAAGAATAAGAGATGAGGTCTAGAAAAAGAGAGGTGATGTTCAACAAAGTGGAAATTGGAGTGCAGAAAGCGAATGTTGCAGAAATTAATGAAAAAATAGAAAAAAAATAGAAATTAATGAAAGACCGGCAGCTGTGTTTTGGTGGCACCAGACTCATCACCGTAGGCCACCAACTCCCAAGTGGTGCTTGGGGAAGGGGTGGATGAGGGGTTTTTATTAAGCCGCCCACATGGGACTTCTCCGAGGCTACCAAAGTTGACGCCATTACTGATTTTTTTTTTTAAAGGATGTTAGTATTAATGTTTTATGAGTGTAAAAGAGATCCTACTCCGTGTAGAAGAAGAGGAGCGCAAAAGTGAGCGAACCATTGGGCAAAGGGATGAGATGGGAAGTACCCTTAACATTCCTTTTACCCAATAGGGGTTAATCTCATCACCTCGGGAGCACTACTTCCTTCTTCCATATATATATATATATATATATATATATATATATATATATAATATATATATATATATATATATATATATATATATATATATATATATATATATATATATATATATATATATATATATATATATAATAATGACCAGGCTAAAGAGAATTTATTTAAAATGTATGTATTTAAATAATATCTTGAAATATTATAAATTTTTTTTTTTCAGAGACGACAAAATTGAAGAAACGGAAATGACTTTCTCTGGTTTGGATTATTTTTTATTCTTCAGCATTTTCGGAGCCTCTGTTCTCATTGGAATCTTTTCAGCATTAAAAGGAAACAAATCCCCTGATGAGTTTTTTTTGGGAAATCGTTCTTTACAACCTATTCCTGTCTCGATGTCACTTTTATCTTCATTTATTTCAGTTGTCAACATAGTTGGTACTAATACATACATACATATATAATATATATATATATATATATATATATATATATATATATATATATATATATATATATATATATATATATATATATATATATATATATATATATATATATATATATATATATATATATATATGTATATATATACTTATATATTATATACTGTATATATATATATATATATATATATATATATATATATATATATATATATATATATATATATATATATATATATATATATATATATATATATATATATTATTTAACTCTGGTGGGCAAAGGCCAGAGGCCTACCAAATTTCGTCCAGAGGAAGAAGCAAATAAGGATCCTGGTCAGATTAAAGGCCGACATGTCCTAAAACATTGCTCTTGAAAGTGTGCAAGTCACATGAAATTGGGAAAGGGGCCTTTCAAACCGAAAAGAGCATTGAATTGTATAGTCATCGGCATAGGAGTGGATAGTAAATGAAGTAATGAAGAAAAGTCATTAAATGAAAAGCAGAAAAAGTGTTTGGAATAAGACAGATCCTTGAGGAACTCAACTATTAATAGATTTATAGGATGAACTGTGGCCATCTACAACAGCTGGCATAGAACTACCAGAAAGGAAATCACAGAGAAGACCACAGAGGGAAAGATATATTATTATCAAAGAGGGAAGTTTGGAAATCAAAGCTTTGCGTCAGACTCTATCGAAGTTTTCGATATGTGTAGCGCTGCAAGCAAAAGATTTACCGAAATGCGGAAGAGCTGAGGACCAGGAGTCAGAGAGAAGGGAAAGGAGATCAACAGTAGAGTGTTTCTTACGAAAGCCATATTGACGATCAGAGATGATATTAGAAGATTTGAGATGTTTCCAAATCTTCCTGTTAAGGATAGATTCGAAAACTTAAGAAAGAATGGAGGTCAAAAAAATTGGACGGTAGTTACAGGGTTGAGAGGGGTCCCCTTTTTTCGGCACAGGATGAATGAGCGCACATTTCCAGCAAGAAGGATGGTGAAGTAGAAAGAGTAAGAAGAAATAGTTTACCAAGGAAGGGTGCAAGCTCAAAAGCACAAGGTTTGCGAACCTCAGGAGGGATACCGTCAGGACCGGTCGCTTTCTTAGAGTTAAGGTCTGAGAGAGCAGATATGACGTTTGAAAATTAAAAAAAATTTTAGGCATAAATGAGTTGGAGGGGGTTGAAGAAGTAAGAAGAGCACCAGAATCGTCTAAGGTTGAATTAGAGGCAAAAGTGTGAATGAAGGTTCAGTTTTAGAGGAAGGAAAACGGCAGTCGAACCGTTAGAAGATGCTAAAGGAGGGAAAAAGAAAAAGCAAAGTTAGAGTTGACATTTTTTTGCAAAATACGAGAAAGAGCGCGAAGAAGAGAAGACACAAGAATTATGGCATTTTCAACGGAGAAAAGAGTTTTTAGTGTTATGAAGGATAGATTTTTAATGATTTCGGGATGAAATATAAGTTGCGTGAGTTTCAAAAGTTTGAAGACGACCGTGATTTCTGAAGATAGCATTCCTGCGGTGGATAGCAGAAGAATAAGTCGAGATAAACCAAGGTTAGTTGGGTCTAGTAGAAGGGAAAGATTACGGAATGTACGTATCCATGTCAGAGAGCATCATCTCGGTCATGAGCTCTGCACACTCAGGGGGACCCCTCCCACGGAAACACTAATCATTTCATGAAAAATCAGAAAAGTGCAACTAAAGTCAGACCAGTTAGCAGCTCAGAAATCCCAAAAACGTCTCCTTGCAGAAGGGTGGGGGGGCCGTTCTTGTAGAAGACTTGGAGAGACAGGCCTAGAAACAGAGATAAGGAGATGATCGGATGAATCCAGAGGAGGAAAGAGTATAAGAAGAAGAATATGAAGTTTAGTAAAGATAAAATATTTTGGGTTCATCACCAAGGCGGTTAGTGATAAGGGTACGGAGATGCACCACTGCTCAATGTTGTTCTGTATCGGAAATTGGTTGGCGAGTTCACCAGGTGAATCATGAGAACAAGATGAAAGCCATTGGCGGTGATGAATTTTGAAATCACCTAGTATGATGATTTCGGAAAAAGGAGAAGAAAGAATGTGTTCTATTTTGTAGTTAAGATAGTCGAAGAATTTTGAATAGTCTGTAGAGTTAGGAGATAAATGGACAGAACAAATGAACTTAGTTGTTGAGTTGCAAGAAAGTTTAAGCCATAAAGTAGAGAATTCAGAAGTTTATATATATATATATATATATATATATATATATATATATATATATATATATATATATATATATATATATATATATATATATATATATATATATATATATATATATATATATATATATATATATATATATATATATATATATATATATATATATATATATATATATATATATATATATATATATATATATATATATATATATATATATATATATATATATATATATATATATATATATATATATATATATATATATATATATATATATATAATATATATATATATATATATATATATATATATATATATATATATATATATATATATATATATATATATAATATATATATATATATATATATGTGTTATGGCATGGGTCTTTTCTCCCAAATCTTTTTATTTCCGATTTCATCTTCCACTTTACTTTCTCTTCTTTTTTTCACACGAGCGTCCTTTCCAATATTTTTATTTTAAAATGTTTCATATTTGTTAAATGTGATGTTCCTTAGGATTCTAATTTATGTCTTGTTGATCGGAATGAAATTTTCCGTTGTAATGGTTGTAACCTCTGGAATTCCCCTTTTTAAAATCGCATTTTTTTTTTTTTTTTTTTTTTTTTGGCTTTTCACAAAAACATCTCTCACTTTTATTTTCCTTCTTCGACACATGCGGCGATATTTCCTCACCTGTGAACAACATAAGCATCTAGGTCTGAACAAAAATGCTGTTACTTAGAAGGTGGTTTCAAAGAAGCCACGAATTCTTTTCAGGATGCTAGCGATTTTGCTTTTTGACAGCTATATTAACTATAAAAGAATATTTTTCACAAATGTACGGAGTACAGTTCTCTAATATAAAGTAGAGGATCCAGTTCAACACTTGTTTTATGTAGAGTTAAGTTTAAAAAGAAAAGTATAATTAGATTCTCTTATTTTTAAAAATGTAGAGTCATAACTATATCCTCCCGCCGTTTGGCCAAACTAGTCATTCAAAGTTTTCCACCTCTGCAAAAGGGGTGGGCGAAAGCTCTCCGGCAGGTGGTCGCTGAAGTAGAGGCTCCTGGGGATGGAGATTTTATTCTCTTTATCCTTGAAACCCACCACTTCGCAACCCACCTCCCCAACAACGGCATATGAGAGTGTCCCAGACTACCGCTGCCGCGGTCCCACCAGCTGCACTAGCTGTATTCCTCCCCGCAGTGCAATCGAAGGTTCATTGGCCAGGGTTAGTTGGAGTTTACAGGCGATGGAATACACCCATGCCAGATTCCCAGCAAAGGTGGTCAGCCCTTGAAGGGGCGCCAAGGGAGAGACTGGTACCCAAAATTTTGGCCAGATCCCTACAACTAGTTACTCCATAACTGCGCAACGATTAGGGTACCGCTCACCCTGGGTGAGGTTTCAAGGGGCACGACCTTGTTCCTCCCCACCCCACCCCCGATTAGAGCCCAACTCACCTGACACGGTGACTCTACAGTGGGGCTGATAGAGTTCAAAATGCCATAAACCAACTCCAGAGTGGTATGAAATCAGCAGTGCAGGACCCCCTCAGATAGGGCAGGCCGTCACTTCATCTACACAGTACTTCACCTTTCGCTAGGCAAGTAAAGGGGAGGGGGAGCAGGATCCACATGCAAAATGAGGCATCCATCCACCCATGGGCTCTAGTGAAGCTAGCTAGATCACCGGGGAGATCAGATCATACGTCGAAGGAAGCCGGGGATGGTTATTGACTTCACACGAATATTAAGAGGTGATTAGTATATTCAAGCTTCCTTGTTGTGGTTCATTCCTACTTCAAGCAGCATTAGTTTTAAAAATTTGCTTTAAAAATATATTCTAACCTTTCTCACATTCAACCCTGAGTCTTCACATTCGTATAAAATCTGAGTTTTGATTGTTCTATAGTAGGGTTCTTTTCCTCGTCTCATTGTTCTGTTCGTTTTCCTTCTCTCATTCTAGATTGTGATTTAGCCAGTGAGTTGTAATATTCTCTAAAGGAGAATATATATATATATATATATATATATATATTATATATATATATATATATATATATATATATATATATATATATATATATATATATATATATATATATATATATATATATATATATATATATATATATATATATATATATATATATAATATATATATATATATATATATATATATATATATATATATATATATATATATATATATATATAATATATATATATATATATATATATATATATATATATATATATATATAATAAGAGTTTATAGTCTGCAAAAGCTTTCACTTACTATTTTAATATAGAAAATTAATGTCTGCTATTGGACTCGAACCAGCGACCTTTAAGATGCTAGTCTTATACGTTAACCACTAGGCCACGGAAATTCAAAAGGAAGTCGCATTGGAACTGCTCATGATCTACAGTCATGAAGTCAATCCCAAAGGACCTCCCCGACCGTAACTCGGGCAAAGGGCAGCTCGGTCAAAGGTCGAATCCATCACTCGCAGATAATTAAATATTAGAGTTTTTTAGCCTGATAAAACTCTCACAGACTATTTCAATATAGAAAATTAATGTCTGCTACTGGACTCGAGCCAGCGACCTTTAAAATGGCAGTCTTCTGGGATTGACGTCATGAATGCAGATCATGAGCAGTTTGCGACTAGTGATTAACGCATAAGACTACCATCTTAAAGGTCACAGGTTAAAGCAGATATTAATTTTCTATATATATATATATATATATATATATATATATATATATATATATATATATATATATATATATATATATATATATATATAATATATTATATATATATATATATATATATATATATATATATATATATAGTGATAGCATGCGCATCCACATCCGCTGAGAATTCTCATTAAAATTAACATCCGCATCCGCATCCGAAATTTGATAGATTCAAGATAGATTAATAGATTCAAGAAGGATGGCTTTGGAGCAACTGACCTCTGATCTTTCTCGTATTTCAGATTGGGGCAGAGGAAACATGGTCGTTTTCAATGCCTCATAAACTCAATCCCTCCATCTTTCTACTAGACACAATCTTCCACACAACTATGACATCTTCTTCAAAAGCACTAAAGTCTAAATTTCATCTGTTCTCAATATTCTCGGTGTTTCTTTTTCTCGTGATCTTTCTTGGAAAAGATCACATTACTTCCCTCTCTAAACAACCTTCTAAGAGGTTGGGTGTTCTGAGGTGCCTTCGTATTTTTTTACGACACCTCAATTGCTTGCTCTGTATAGGGTTTGTTTTTTACCCCTGTATGGAGTACGCCTCGCATATCTGGGGTGGTTCCACACATGCAGCTATTATTGAAAAGGTGGAATCTAGGGCTTTTCGTCTTATCAACTCTGCTCTTACTAACTCTTTCCAATCTCTTTCTTCCCCTTCAAATTGTTGCGTCACTCTCTCTATACTATGGCTATTACAACGGACATTTCTCTTCTGAACACTCATGTCGCATACCTCCTCCATTGAGAAGGACTCGTGCAACACGACTTTGTACACAGTCTCATCCTTTCTCTGTTCAACTCTCCGATCCCAGACTTACCCGCTATGCTCAATCTTACAAATACTCTACTGATAAAGTCTGGAACACACTCCCTTTATCTGATTTCCCAACTTCCTTTGACTTGCACACTTTTAAACGCCGTATATCGGGTCACGTCGGCCATTAGTGACCAGATTCCGAATGCTCCCCAAATCTGGTGGATATTGGTAGGCCTCCGGCCTTTGCCTACCCGAGGAGACATAGAAAATAAAATATATATATATTATATATATATATATATATATATATATATATATATATATATATATATATATATATATATAAATATATATATAAAGTACCCACCACTGGGCTTAACACACGGGGTGATAGGATGGGCTAGACTATTCCGTTTCACCCCGTTGCCCTTTGGTTCGTTCCTTTTCGCGTTTCACCTTCTCAGAGGGTCTATACTGTACCCTTGACTCACTCTTGGAGTGCCTATGCTCCCACAACTTTCCTACTTCTTCACATGTGTCCTACAAATTTACAAACGCTTACACTTACATTACCTATTAAATTAATCAAAATGGCGAATCAAATCTGCCTCGGATAATCCAAGAGGGGCGGATTCCAAACATAGCCCCTCATCCACTCATTCCCCCATCACCACTTGGGAGTTGGTGGCCTCCGGGGATGAGGTTGGCGCCACCAAGACCTCTATGCCGACTTGCCCTTGCAGAGTCCTCGTTTTTCATTAATTTCTGCAACAGTCGCAGTCTTTTTTCTAATCTCCACTTTTCGAACACCACCTCTCTTCTTCAAGACCTCATCTCTTGTTCTTAACTGAAAGCCAGGTGTCTGAGTGATCTGAAAGCAAACCCTACTCTGTTTCCTCCTACTGTCTCTATCCTCAATTTTCAGCCAAAGGCTGATGTTGCGCATATGTGCGCAATGATGATGTCTGTTCTCGTGTCTCTAATTTGGAGTCTTCTGAATTCTCTACTTTATGACTTAAACTTTCTTGCAACTCTACAACTAAATTCATTTGTTCTGTCTACTTATCTCCTAACTCTACAGACTATCCAAAATTCTTCGACTATCTTAACTCCAAAATAGAACACATTCTTTCTTCTTGTCCTTTCTCCGAAATCATCATTTTAGGTGATTTCAATGTTCAGCACCGCCAATGGCTTTCATCTAGTTCTCAAGATCCAGCTGGTGAATTTGCTTTCCAATTTTCTATCCAGAATAACCTTGAGCAGTTGGTGCATCTCCCTACCAGTATCCCCGACCGTCTTGGCGATGAACCCAACATTCTAGACCTTTTTCTAACTTCTAATACTTCTCCTTATACTGTTAAACTCTTTCCTCTTCTGGGTTCATCCGATCATCTTCTTATCTCCGTATCTTGTCCTGTCTCTTCAAGTCTTCCGCAAGAACGGCCCCCGCTTTCGGCGAGGAGACGTTTGTGGCATTTCAGTGCCACTAACTGGTCTGACTTGCGGTCGTACTTCTCTGATTTTCCATGGAATGATTACTTTTTCCGTGGTATGGGTCCCTCAGAATGTGCAGAGAGCATAACTAAAGTGAATTCTCTCTGGCATGGAGGCGTACATTCCATATTCTTTCCATTCCACTAAACCTAATAAACCTTGGTTTAATTAACTCTGCTTGTTCTCGGGCTATCCGCCACAGGGATGCTGCCTTCAGAGATTACCGTCGTCTTCAAACTCCAGAAACTCACGCAACTTATATTTCATCCCGGAATCGTGCAAAATATATTCTTCGAGATACTAAAAACTCTTTTCTCCGTCTTCAAATGCAATAATCTTTCTGGCTCCTCTTCCTCTCGCCCTTTCTGGCATTTTGCAAAAAATGTCAACTCTAACTTTGCTTCTTTCTCTTTCCCTCCTCTAGTATCTTCTGACGGTTTAACTGCCGCTTTGCCTTCCTCTAAAGCTGAACTCTTTGCTCAAACTTTTGCCTTAAATTCAACCTTAGACGATTCCGGAGCTGTTCCTACTCCTTCAACCCCCTCCAACTCATTTATGCATAAAATTGTAAATTTTTCTAAAAATGTCACTTCTGCTCTCTCTGAGCTGAACACTAAGAAGGCGTACGGTCCTGATGGTATCCCTCCTGTGGTTCTCAAAACTTGCGCTTCCGAGCTTGCACCTTGCCTTGATAAACTATTTCGTCTATGTCTTTCTACTTCAACCAACCCTTCTTGCTGGAAACGTGCGCTCATTCAGCCTTTGCCGAAGAAGGGGGACCCCTCTCAACCCTCTAACTACCCTCCAATTTCTTTAACCTCCGTTCTTTCTAAAGTTTACGAATCTATCCTTAACAGGAAGATTTGGAAACATCTCAATTCTTCTAATCTTATCTCTGATCGCCAGTATGGCTTTTGTAAAAAACGCTCTACTGTTGATCTTCTTTCCCTTCTCTCTGACTCTTGGTCCTCCGATCTTCGGCATTTCGGTGAATCTTTTGCTGTGGCGCTAGACATATCGAAGGCTTTCGATAGAGTCTGGCACAAAGCTTTGATTTCCAAACTTCCCTCTTTTGGAATCTATCCTTCTCTCTGTGACCTTCTTTCTGACTTCCTTTCTGGTCATTCTATAGCAGCTGTTGTAGACGGCCACCGTTCATCCTATAAATCTATAAAAAGTGGTGTTCCTCAAGGATCTGTCCTATCCACAACACTTTTTCTGCTTTTCATCAATGACCTTCTCTCTATTACTTCATCCCCTATCCACTCCTATGCTGATGGCTCCACCCTTCATTACTCTTTTCATTTTGAAAAGCACCCCTCCCAGCAACAGTTAATAGAGGCAAGGTGGGTGGCCTTGGAGCAACTAACCTCTGATCAATCTCTCATTTCAAATTGGGGTAGAGAAAACATGGTCGTTTTCAATGCCTCAAAAACTCAATTCCTCCATCTCTCTACTCGCCACAATCTTCCACACAACTACGATATCTTCTTCGAAAACACGCAACTCAAACCTTCATCTCTCCTTAATATTCTGTGTTTCTTTTTCTCGTGATCTTTCTTGGAAAGATCACATTACCTCTCTTTCTAAACAAGCTTCTAAGAGGTTGGGTGTTCTGAGGCGCCTTCATTATTTCTTCACACCACCCCAGTTGCTTGCTCTTTATAGGGGTGTTGTTCGCCATTGTATGGAGTATGCGTCACACATCTGGGGTGGTTCCACTCATACAGCTCTCCTGGAAAAGGTGGAGTCTAGAGCTTTTCGCCTTATCAACTCTCCTGCTCTCACTAATTCTCTCCAATCTCTTTCTACCCGTCGAAATGTTGCGTCACTCTCTCTTTACTATCGCTATTACAATGGACACTGCTCTTCTGAACTCTCTCGTCGCATACCTCCTCCACTGAGAAGGGTTCGTGCGATTCGTCTTTCTACACAGTCTCATCCTTTCTCTGTCCAACTCTCTCACCCCAGACTTAACCGCTACGCTCAATCTTACATGTACTCTACTGGTAAAGTCTGGAACACACTTCTTTCATCTATTTTCTCAACTTCCTATGACTTAGCCACTTTCAAACGCCGTGTTTTAGGTCATGTCGGCCTTTAATTAGACAATGTTCCCGACTTTCCCCCTAACTCTGGTGGAATATTGGTAGGCCTGTGGCCTTTGCCCACCAGAGGTGAAAAAAAAATATATATATATATATATATATATATATATATATATATATATATATATATATATATATATATATATATATATATATATATATATATATATATATATATATATATATATATTTATTTATATATCCTTGATGGGATGGCCAGATTAATTCCATCTTCAACAAAATATTTTTCTCCTCAAAATTCATGGTTAGATGGCAACTGCTCTCTTGCCCTTCTGGTTAGAGACAATGCTTATCGCGAAGGGGAAAACTATCCTTCTCCTATCACTGAAGCCAATTTTCATTCTGCAGGGATGTTCTTCGACGGACTAAGCGTACTTTCACAAAAAGGAAGTGCGCTGATTCCATTCCAAATATCTCTAATAACTTCTGTAAGTCTGCCTTTCCTCCTCTTATTCATTCTGATTGTTCTGTAGCTAATACTCCTTCTGAAAAGGCTAATCTCTTCGGCTTGATTTTCTCATCTAATTCCACTCTGCTCGATTCTGGCATGCCTCCTCCTACTCATTCTCCTCTCAGGTATCCCATGTCTTTAACAGTAATTACTCCTGATCGGGTGCATGAGATCCTGAAATCTGTTAACGCCAGGAAGGCCAGTGGCCCGAATGGCATTCCCCCTCTTGTTCTGAGGGAGTGCACTTCCGAGTTAGCACCTGTCCTCTATGCCTTAATATTAATACTTTTCCTCAATGCTGGAAGTGTGCATTTGTTCAGCCGATCCCGAAAAAAAGGTAATTGCTGTATATCTTTTAACTATCGACCTACAGCTCACACATGTGTCCTGTCTAAAAATTTTAAAACTCTCCTAACTCTTATTTCCTGGATCATTTGGAGTCTCACTCTCTTATCTCAGATCACCAGTATGGCTTTCGACGCTCGAGGTCAACTGGTGGCATACTCTCCTATCTTACGGATCTATTGTCTTGTGCCCTTAGGGATTTTGGGAAGTCTTTTATGGTCGAGCTTGACATATCCAAGGCTTTGATCGGGTATGGCATGCGTCGCTGCTTTCCAAGTTCCCTTACTTTGGGTTTCCTCCTTCCCATTGCTTAATCTTGTCAAGTTTTCTCTCAAATCGTTCCATTTCGGCACTTGTTGTTGGAGCGATCTCTTCCTCTTTTTCTGTCAAATGTTGTGTTCCTCATGGTTCTGTTTTATTTCCAACTTTCTTCTTACTTTTCATTAACGATCTTCTCAGCTGCACTTCTAACTCTATTCACTCTTATGCTGATGACTCAACTCTACATTCTTCTACTCATTTCAAATCTGCTCCCCCTTTTGCTACTAGAGTTGCTTCTCGTCTTCAACTTTCCGATTCTATTCTTGCCGAGCTGGATGGGATTTCCCGGTGGGAAATTCAAATCTTTTAAAACTCATCTTCTTCACATCTCTTTCTCAAAAACACTTCCCAACTTTCCTATCCTTTTCTACGCTCTCCCGTCTCACCTATACATAACATTAACATTTCTAAACATAAACAATAACCTGTCTTGGAAACCTCATATCCCAATGGCTGCTAAAGCGGCTCCTAAGAACCTGGAATTCTGAATTATTTTCGTCTCAGCAGTTACTCCAAATATATAAGGGTCTTATCCGCCCTTGTATGGAGTACTGTTCTCACACCTTTGAGGCTTCGGCTTTTCGTCTCTTCTGTATAGAGTTGAGTCTAAAGCTAAAAGATTAATAAATTGTCATCTACTTTCAAACTCTTGACCTCCTATCTCTGTGACGTGACGTTGCCGCGCTCTCTCTTTTCTATAGGTACTAAAATTGTAGTTGCTCGATGGAACTAGCCTCTCGCATTCCTTCACCGTTGCGTCGTCATCGCTACACAAGGGTTGCCTTGCTTTCGCACCAGGCTAGCTCATTGTGGTGCCTCCTTCTTTCCAACCACCTCTGTTTTATGGAACTCTTTATCTTCATCTATTTTTCCTCCTGCATTTAATCTTCCACTCTTCAAGGCTTCCGTCTGTGCCCACCTGAGGGATGTGCGTTAGGTGTGTGCTTGAGTGAGTTTTCTTCCTTTGTGTGTGCCTCCTCCTTGAAAAGGGCTCTGACCGTGAGTGGTGGCGTTCTGTAAATATATATATATATATATATATATATATATATATATATATATATATATATATATATATATATATATATATATATATATATATATATATATATATATTAGTGATGGCATACGCATTCGCATCATCATCAAAATTAACATTCACATCTGCACTTTTCGAAAATTCAACATCCGCATCCACACTACTCCAAAATTCGACATCCGCATCCGAATTCGCAAATTGCAAAATACATCAGATCCATCACTAATATATATATATATATATATATATATATATATATATATATATATATATATATATATATATATATATATATATATATATATATTATATATATATATATATATATATATATATATATCAGTGATGGGTTGATTTTTTTAATGAATTTGGATTCTGATTCGGAGGTTCTGGATTCGTATTTTGGAAGCGAAAATCGCCGGATTAGCGCATCACACACACACACACACACACACACACATATATATATATATATATATATATATATATATATATATATATATATATATATATATATATATATATATATATATATATATATATATATATATATATTCTTCAATTGTATATATCGGTGCGGTGCGTTTAGTTTAGCTTTTGGTGCGGTTCTGTGCGGTGCACTGCATTTTGCTTCCGGTGCCGTGCGATATGGTGGGCAATGAATGACAGTTGGTGCAGTGCGGAGAGGTGAGGTGCACGACGACCTGGTGCGGTGTGGTGCGGAAAATTCCCAAGCTCCGTCAACCCTAATATATATATAAATATATATATATATATATATATATATATATATATATATATATA
>SEYY01000827.1:32500-37500 GCA_009176605.1 Armadillidium nasatum
TATATATATATATATATATTTTGCAGTTGGTGCATCTTCCTTCCCGTATCCCTGATCATCTTGGAGATGAACCCAACATACTAGATCATTTCCTAACTTCTTTTCCTTCTCCTTACACTGTTAAACTCTTTCCTCCTCTGGGTTCATTCGATCACCTTTTTATCTCTGTATCTTTTCCTGTCTCTTCAAGACTTCCCCAAGAACGGCCCCCCATCTTCGGCGAGGAGTCGTTTCTGGCATTTCGGTGCCACTAACTGGTCTGACTTGTAGTCTATCTTTTCTGATTTTCCATGGAATGATTCCTGTTTCCGTGGAATGGGTCCCTCTGAGTGTACAGTGGGCATAACTTAGGTGTTTCTCTTTAGCATGGATGCGTACATTCCATAACCATCAGCTTCTACTAAACCAAACAAACCTTGCTTTAACTCTGCATGTTCTCGTGCTATCTGTCTCACGGATGCTGTCTTTAGGGATTACCGTCTTCTTCAAACACCAGAAACTCACGCAATTTAGAATCGTGCAAAATCTACTCTTCGAAATACCAAAAAAAATTTCTCCGTAAAAAATGCACTAATCTTTCTGGCTCTTCTTCCTCT
This sequence comes from Armadillidium nasatum, assembly GCA_009176605.1. Taxonomy (NCBI): domain Eukaryota; kingdom Metazoa; phylum Arthropoda; class Malacostraca; order Isopoda; family Armadillidiidae; genus Armadillidium; species Armadillidium nasatum. The sequence continues at coordinate 33,097 of SEYY01000827.1, forward strand.
CGCTCTCTTCCCCATTTTGCAAAATAATATCAACTCTATTATGCTTCTTCCTCTTTCCCTCCTTTAATGTCTTCTGACGGTTCAACTGCCGTTTTGCCATCCTTCAAAAATGATCACTTTACTCAAATATTTTCCTCTAATTCAACATTAGACGATTCCGGAGCTGTTACTACTTCTTTAACCCCCTCCAACTCATTTATGCCTAAAATTGCAATTTCTTCTAAAGACACCATTTCTGCTCTCTCTGAACTTTAACACTAAGAAGGCTTACGGTGCTGATGGTATCCCTTCTGTGATTCTCATATCTTGTGCTTCCGAGCTTCCACCCTGCCTTGGTAAACTATTTCGTCTCAACCTTCTACTTCAACTTTCCCTTCTTGCTGGAAACGTGCGCTCATTCAGCCTGTGCCGAAGAAGGGGGACTCATCTCAACCCTTTAACTACCGTCTTATTTCTTTAACCTCCGTTTTTTTTCTAAAGTTTTCGAATCTATCCTTAACAGGAAGATTTGGAAATATCTCAATTCTTCTTAACTTATCTCTGATCGCCAGTATGGCTTTCGTAAGAAACGCTCTACTGGTGATCTTCTTTCTCTTCTCTCTGACTCTTGGTCCTCCGCTCTTCGGCATTTCGTTGAATCTTTTTCTGTTGCTCTGGATATATCGAAAGCTTTCGATTGAGTCTTTCACAAAGCTTTGATTTCTAAACTTCCCTCTTTCGGAATCTATCCTTGTCTCTGTGGCCTTCTCTCTGATATCCTTGCCGGTCGTTCTATAGCAACTGTTGTAGACGGCCACCGTTCATCCTTTAATTGTATCAATAGTGGTGTTCCTCAAGGATCTGTTTTATCCTCAACATTTTTTCTGCTTTTCACTAATGACCTTCTCTCAATTACTTCATCTCCTCTTCTCTTCTATGCTGAAGACTTCACCCTTCATTACTCTTTTCATTTTGAAAGGCATCCCTCCTAACAACAGCTAATAGAAGCAAAAAGGGTGGACTTAGAGCAACTAACCTTTGATCTATCTCGCATTTCAAATTGGGACAGAGAAACATGATTGTTTTCAATTCCTCAAAAACTCAATTCCTCCATCTTTCTACTCGACACAATCTTTCAAACAACTATATCTTCTTCAAAAACACAAAACTCAAACCTTCATCTCTCCTTAATATTCTTAATAATGTGATCTTGGAAAGATCACATTATTTCTCTTTCTAAACAAACTTCTAAGAGGTTTGGTGTTTTGAGGAGCCTACAGCATTTCTTCAATCCACCCCAAGTTGCTTGCTCTGTATAGGGGTGTTTTTCGCCCCTGTATGGAGTATGCTTCACACATCTGGGGTGGTTCCACTCATACAGCTCTCCTGGAAATGGTAGATTCTAGAGCTTTTCGTCTTATCAACTCTCCTGCTCTCACTAATTCTCTCCAATCTCTTTCTGCGTCGAATTGTTGCGTCATCCTCTCTATACTATTGCTATTATAATGAACCCAGCTCTTCTGAACTCTCGCCGCACACCCCCCCTCCATTGAGAATGGCTCGTGCTACTCGTCTTTCTACACCCTTGATCACCGTGGTACATAGGTAAGGTGCGGTGAAAACTTGCAATGTATATGTGCATGCCACCTGTACCTGGCCGTCAGTACCTTGTGTTGCCTTCCTTTAGAAGTATGACAGCTAAGCACAGTTGATGCATGCAAGAGATGAGGTCCTGAATGGTTTCCTGTGGCACTTCCTCCCATAGACGTACGACTGTTTGTCACAGGTAGTTAAGGTTGTGTGTTTGATGTTGTAGCCGTTGAAGCCAGCTTTTCAGTGTGTCTCACAGATGCTCGATGGGAATTAGGTTGAGACTGTACGCGGACCAGTCCAATGTTTGAATCCCTATCGTGTTGAGGTAATCACCAACACATCTGTCTACGTGTGGTCTGGCGTTATCCTGAAAGACGACGAAGGATTCACCGATGTAGGAGCCAAATGTTATGACGTATGGTTCGAGTGCATTCGTTATGAATCTCTTTCCGGCTAGGTACCCCGCATCGAAGACGTATAACTCCGTATAAAGGTATTCCACAACAAACCACAACGGACCCACTACCAAAGAGAAGTGTCTCTTGCAATGTGCATACCGCATTGCGCTCATGACGCCTCCGATAAACCCTGGAACGTTAGTCAAAGCTGTGCAGATTGAATCGGCACTCGTTGGAAAATAGGATACTCTCCCAATCCTGAGGCTGCCAATGCAGATGTTGTTGTGTGAAAGCCATCCATGATCTACTGTGCTCCATGGTGAGCAGGGTCCCTCATACTGGACTCCGTGGGTGGTATTCACGTTCCGCGAGGCGACGTCGAATGGCATTTGTGCTAACGAGGGTCTGATGGACAGCCTGCAGCTAGGTACGATGGTCACATGATGTTTCATGTCGATCACTAACTGCCATTAACCTTATATATCTATCCTCTACGGCCGTTGCGCCTGCGACGTTACCTCTTTTTGGCTTTTTTCCCTTTTGCCGTATTTTATTGATATCGCACCTGCACCCTACCCATCGATGCTAAACTTCATTATTTGGATAGGCAAGGGCGCACACCTCGTCACAGAGGCACTTCCATTACCCTGCAATGTCGTCGGGATCTCCCATCTGAGAAATTGTAGATGGTGCGTTAATTTTGCTCTTTAGAATATATATATATATAAATATACGTTACTCTGTAAAGTCATGGTGCAGGGCCATCATGGAACAGGGCCGTCCACTATCTTAGATTCTTCATACATGGGTTTCATTTCCGTAGATTTGTTTCCCGTCATCTTGGATATGGTTTCCGCCAATTTTTATCTGCTTTCCGCCATCTTGGATTTGGCATACACCATTTTGGATTTGGTTTCCACTATCTTGTATTTGGTTTCCTTTATTTTGGATTTTTGATCATGTGATTTCTCTCTATAGATTTTTTCTACCGTTTTCCGCCATCTTTAATTTGATTTTGAATTTTCCCGATATTTTTTTTCCTTGACCGTAGCGCCATCTATTGATTGAAAATCAAACATCTCCCAATTTTCATGAAAGGATACGAACTCTTATAGACTTTGGTCATCAAAAGACATCATTCGAAACCTTCTGATTTGAATTCCATCACGCTACCACTATTTCAACTGGATCATACCTTAGAATGAGTGAATTGTTCTATTCATGCCCAACGTTTTCCTATCCTCTTCCAACTTTGAAACCAATATTTCTTTAATTGTATAATCCTCAGCTATTGCTATTTATCTATTATGTATTTGTGTTTATTACGTAATATTTTACATAACATACATTCATTTAGCTTATTAGTATGACGTCATCATATATTTTTGATAATTTATTCGCGTGATTATTACATAATAATTATGTAATCACTGCTTTACGTAATATTTTACAAAACACATTTATTTTTCGTCTTAGTATGACGTTATCGCATACCTTTTAGAACTTTAATTCCGAAATTGCTTAATGTATTATATAATAACGCTTATATAATCGATTATTCTGAATGTTTATTTACATAATAATTACATAATCACTGTTATTCCGTAAAAATTTTACATAATAATTATGTATTGCCTGTTATTACGCAAAATGTTACATAACGTACATTAATTTATCACATTAATATGACATTATTGCATACTTTTTGATTTTAATACCAAAATTTATTTATTGATTTTATAATCAGGCTTACATCACCGATTATATCGAATAAATTATTACATCATCATGGATAATATGTAATATTTTTCCAAACAATTATGTATTTGCGGTTATTACGTAATATTTTACATAACATGCATTCCTTTAGCTTATTAATATGACTTTATCATTTATTTTCAGCAAGTTATACGTATACATGGATTATTACATGATAATTATATAATAACTGATATTATATAATAATTTAAATAATTTTATATAACTTTTGTCTCTAAGTAAATTTCTTTACTATATTTTTATTATTTTTATTAACCTTGTTACACAATACTTACATAATCACTGAAATTTTTCCTACTTCTTCACTCATACACTCGTTGTATCACGGAATCCGATATTACTCTTTCGGTTATTTCGTATAAATTCTTATTTTACCTCTCATATTCATATCTACGTCCTCGATTATCTCTGATAAAATATTGCTTTCGATTTTTTCGTAATTTTTAGTGAATTTTTTTCCTAAGTTTTTTTAATATATATATTTTAGTTTTTCTATAATTTTTATTAGTTATTTTTTTCCGAAGTTTTTTTTTTTATAAGTTTTTTCTATTTTTTATTTTTTTATTTTTCTATATCTTGTTTATTTTTTTATTTTTTTATTTTTATTATTTTTTATTTTTTAGTAAATTTATATGAATATTTTATACCCCAATGA
>SEYY01000827.1:42500-43973 GCA_009176605.1 Armadillidium nasatum
TATATATATATATATATATATATATATATATATATATATATATATATATATATATATATATATATATATATATATATATATATATATATATATTATATATATATATATATAATTATATATATATATATATATATATATATATATATATATATATATATATATATATATATATATATATATATTATATATATATATTGAATGTGGCAGTAAAATCTATGAAAGAGTTTTAGAGAGAAGGCTAAGAAACGAAGTTGATAACAACATAGGAGACTGGCAGTACGGTTTCAGGGCCGGGAAAAGCACAACTGGACCAATATACTATATAAAAACGTTAATAGAAAAAACGATAGAATGGAACAGGAGGGCAGATGTGGCTTTTATAGACCTGGAAAAAGCCTTTGATCGAATAAACAGAGAAAAGTTGTGGAGAATCATGGAAGAACCTGAATATGGGATCCCTCAGAAGCTTATAAGAGTAATAAAAAGCACATATCAAGGGTCCAGAAATATGATAAGAGCAGATCAAAGAAGAGAGAGATGGTTTGAGGTGAATATGGGAGTGAGACAAGGTAGTGTCTTGTCACCACTGCTGTTTGTAATGTACATGGACTATAATCTAAAGAGAATATGCAGAAGAATAAACGGAGAGCATACCCTGGTATATGCAGACGATGCGGCTCATAATAGCTGAAGAGGGAATAGACCTGCAGGAGGTGATAGGATAGGTGGAACACCCAACTGAGAGAAATGGATTTGAAAATAAGTACGGAAAAGACAGAAGTAATGAAAATAGCCAGAGAAAGAGAAGAAATGAAATATAATGTTGGATGTAATTGAATTAAGACAGGTGGACAAATTCAAGTATTTGGGCGTGACATTGGAAGCTAGAGGTGGAATGGAGGAGGAACTAAATGAGAGATTGAGGAAGTTCGCAAAAAACGTGGGAGCCCTATACCCTATACTGAGGGAAAAAGCATATAGGTCAATGCTGCGACCTTTACTGACATATGGCTCCGAATGTTGGGCATTGACTACGGTGCAGGGGAGGAGATTGGAGGCGGCAGATATGAGGGCCTTGAGATTGATTAGGGGAGTGACGCTGAGAGATAGAAGACGAAGTGATACAATAAGAAGAGAATTGAGGATTGAATCTATAAAAGAACAGGTCCAACGAAATCAGCTGAGATGGTACGGACATGTGAAGAGGATGGGTGTGGAGGAGGGGCCGAGACGGATGATGGACTGGAGACCTGCAGAGCGAAGACCGGTTGGTAGACCGAGAAGAAGATGGATGGACGACGTGGGCGAGGCCATCGGAGCGAGAGGAACGACGATTGAGGAGGTCGAGGAGAGGGGAATGTTCATCGATAGGGATGCCTGGAGAAAGTTCTGTAGAGGCGACATCTGACAGATCCTTAGGGATCTACCAGAGGGAATGGTGAATGGTGAATATGAATATATATATATATATAT
>SEYY01000827.1:51573-64073 GCA_009176605.1 Armadillidium nasatum
ATATAAATGAAAAGTTTTGGAAGATTAATACAAATGAAAATGAGGAAGGTGCGCTGTCCTAAAGAAACGTGACAAAAATTTATCCTTCGTCTAAATTAACGTTGGCTAAAGGCTATACAGTCATATGTGAAACATCTAATATTATAATGTTTTGAATGGCACGCGAGTGCGTAGTAAATTTGTTTATCACTGTCGTCTAGTGCATTCTTTTCCAATAGAAGATTTGGATGTATCTTTGGCACTATAGTCAGTCAATCGGTGCTGGAAAGTACCTTGTTTCTTGAAACGATGGTGTCTTCCCGCAAACGATTCCTTTTACCAGACAAACTTGATTTGCGAATTTTTAACATACAGCCGAAGAGGAAAATTCAAATAATAGCTCCCTCGCTCAAATATAAAATGCTTTGAGTATTCTATACAATGAGATATTATTTCTGCGAAAAACTAACAATAAAGGTAAAAATCGTGATAATTGTAGTCTTTATAAGCATTTCAGGGGTCTACCTTTAGACAAGCTTAGCTTGTGAAGTATTCCTTAATTAACAACAATTTGTATTTGAAAACGCTTTATGGCTGTTTCCTCGCTTGAACTAAGACTTCGCTTTTAGAGATTCTTGGAGAAATCTCTCATTTCGTCAAAATGCCTATATATAAAACTTTGACCTCTCTTTAGCCCTACTTTTGTAGAATGTTGGACATACAATTTTTTAATAATAGGTTATTTTAAAACGTTTATTTTTCCCCATTGTTTCATTTATATTAATTGAATATTTAGGAGCATTTTAAATAGAATATGTGGATACCTTTATTAAATAACAAACTAATCACATAAAAAAAATTAAAAAAATAAAAAAATAAAAAATTATATTAAATACGATAGAAATATTTTCAGAACAGTAAGCAGAAATTAAAAATATAGAAAATCTTTATAAATGTCTACCCAATTGAAATGTATATTGCCGGTTTTCTACAAAGTTTAAAAAGAAAATATTTTTGAGAGGGAAACTTTTTTCTTTTTATTTCTATTTTACTTTTTATTTTTCTTTTATACATACATTTTAATTCTTATGAATGCCAAACCAACTGAATATACAAATGCATATATATAGTAGAAGCTTAACCCATCCACGGGCTCCCAACTTGTAAGTGGGAATGATTATATTTTTTTTATTAAATTATTATTATAATTTTTAAGGAACTGTAGTATCGATATATAAATATCGAAAGTTTAGAAAAAAAAAAAAAAACACACATTACAATATATATATATATATATATATATATATATATATATATATATATATATATATATATATATATATATATATATATATATATATAATATATATATATATATATATATATATATATAATTTTCATAACTGGTAATGATGTTATAATTTTGAGGAATCGAACCCGGGTCCAAAAGATAGAAGTCCGTTTTGTTGACCACTACTCCACTGATGGTTCAAAATGAAATAATCCAGAACTTCTACTGACATATCGCCCAGTGAAAAGTCCCTTCAATATTTCACCGACCACAACTTGGGTGTAGCGTCAACATGGACCAGGTTCTATCCTGAATATAAACCGCAGTGCAAATTTTATAATTTTTGATAACCACTATGATAAACCGTGGAATCTTTATTTATAATTTTCATAACTGCTGATGATGTTATAATTTCGAGGAATCGAACCCGGGTCCAAAAGATGGAAGTCCGTTGTGATGACCACTACTCCACTGATGGTTCAAAATGAAATAATCCAGAACTTCTACTGACATTTCGCCTAGTGAAAAGTCCCTTCAATATTTCACCGACCACAACTTGGGCGTAGCGTCAACATGGTTATAATTTCGAAATATTGAAGGGACTTCAACAAAAAAATTACAAAATTACAAAAAAAATTACACTCCCTTATATCAAACAATTATTTTAAAAAAATGGATTACTGATTTCTTACCAGGCCACTCAGAGCAAGTGTTCACCAAGAAACCATTTCTCAAAATACAATAAAATAAAATAAAACTCACTATAAGAAGTCATTCAATCTCTCGTTTTTTTCATTATGTACATAGCTGATTTACTCTTTCCACAAACACCAGAAATAAAGCTAATACCTTATGCCGATAACATATCCATTCCCATATAATGTTCATCTATACCTACAACCACCACTTACACATAGTCATATATTCAACGAGTGGAAACATATGGCTCAACTTCATCAGATTGAGAACCTCTCCAGAAAAGTCATCAATTATCAAGATCACCACTGACAGATATCAATATTCAATCCATCTCCAGATAAAATTAATAAAATCATTATTCCCTTCACAAATCTCAAACGATCTTTGTCTTCATCTACGAACTCACCGTCTTTTCAAATGATATTTATACAAAAAGCAATTAAAGTAAATAGTAAACAACGGTAATGAGTCAGCCACTCTCACCGTAACGTATAACAGCTGATAAGACCCACACTTAACTTCGTATCCTCAGTCTCGTATCCTGCCACTTCCTTCCATCATCGAAAAAAAAAACTTCGCACTCCTAATTATTACAAGCTTTACTAAATCCACCACAATCTATAACTTGCACAAGGGTAAAAAAAAACTCTCAATTCGAGACCAGTTAGACATAATTGAAAATTCCGTTTTATTCCACCACTCCAGACCCATCACTTAAATGAAATCATAACCTACAGGACCACGCAAAATTTAAAATAGCCTCCCTTTCACCTTCTCAGTACAGTAGTAATATACTCAGAACCGTCCAAAGACCCACGATCAACTTCAAAAATATAAATATGAACAAACTTTAATACTAGTTGCTTAAAGATCAAGCTACATTCACGCAATGGATTTTCCAACTTTCTTTGTCTCGCGCATTTTTAAAAGCCGTGTATCAGGTCATATTGGCCAATGATGACCAGATTTCCGACTTTTTACCCAACTCTGGGGAAGTCGATAGGCCTCTGGCCTTTTACCACCAGAAGTATATATATATATATATATATATATATATATATATATATATATATATATATATATATATATATATATATATATATATATATATATATATATATATATATATATATATATATATATATATATAATACTTAGCAACCTTGTGAAATTCAACTCTTTGAAAACTCAACTTCATCACATCTCCTTCTCAAAAACACCTCCCAACTTTCCTATCCCCTTCGATGAATCTCCCATTTCACTTGTAAATAACATTAACATTCTTGGTCTAAACACGCACATAAACAACAACCTGTCTTGGAAGCCACATATCACAATAAGGTGTCCTCTAAGAAGATGGGAAATCTGTTCAGGTTGCGAGAAATTTTTTCTTCTGGCCAGATGTTCCAAATATATTAGGGTCTTATTCGCCCTTGTATGGAGTACTGTTCTCAAATTTAGTGGAGCTCCAGCTCCTCCTCTCTTCTGGATAGGGTTGACTTTAAAGCTAAATGATTAATAAACTTCCCCCTACTTTCAAACTCTCTTGACCCACTATACTATCTCTGCGACATTACGTGGCGCACTATCTCTTTTCTATAGGTACTACAATGGCAGGTGCTCAAGGAATTGACCTCTTGCATTACTCCACCGTTGCGCCGTCCTCGTTGCACATGGGGTGCACTGCTTTCGCACGAATTTTGTGTGGATGTAGGAAAATCCCAGGCTAGTCCGTTGTGGTACCTCCTCCTTTCCAGCCACCTCTGTTCTGTGGAACTCTCTACCATCATTTATTTTTCCTCCTGTATTCAATCTTTCACTCTTCAAGGCTTCCGTCTGCGCCCACCTATTGGATGTGAGTCAGGTAAATGTTTGAGTGAGTTTTTTTTGCTTTGTATGTTCCCCCTCCTTGAAAAGTGCTCTACTGTGAGCGGTTGCGATCTGTAATATATATATACATATATATAATATATATATATATATATATATATATATATATATATATATATATATATATATATATATATATATATATATATATATATAATATAATTAATGTCTGCTATTGGACTCGAACTAACAACCTTTAAGATGGTACGTCCAGCGCGCTGACCACTCTGCGTCAATACAAAAGGGAATTGCATTGGAACTTGCTCATGATCTAAAGTCATAACGTTAAGCCCAAAGGACTCCCCCGACTGCAACACGAGCAAGAGGCAACGTGAGAGGCTATAGCAGGCTTTAAAATCTAGAATATAACTGTCTGCGAGTGATGAACTCGACCTTTGACCCCGTTGTCCCCTGCTCGTGTTGCAGTCGGAGGGAATCCTTTGGGCTTGACGTCATGACTTTAGATCATGAGCAAGTTCAATGCGATTCCCCTTCGTACTGCCATAGTAGAGTGGTCAGCGCGCTAGACTTACCATTTTAAAGGTTGTTGGTTCGAGTCCAATAGCAGACATTAATTTTCTACATAGAAAATAGTCTGTGAAAGGTTATAGCAGGCTTTAAATAATATATATATATATATATATATATATATATATATATATATATATATATATATATATATATATATATATATATATATATATATATATATATATATATATATATATATATATATATATATTGCCAATAAATGAGCATTTTATTTTTTCTTAATATTTAATGTTTATTTCATAGTATGAACCCGAGTATATACGAGCGTCACACTTTCTACAACACAATTGCGTTTGGTGCTTTTTTCTTTGGATCTATTTTTGGTGTAACACAACTAAATTCACAAAGGATTTGTTCAGTTGGAACACAGCATGAAGCCAAAAAGTAAGCCTTCTTTTGTATTACTTGTTATTTTATTGTTGTTGAAGTATTTGGGTACCCCCCTCCAAAGAAAAGCTTATTTGATAGAAAATAGTTTATATCCCTGTAACACTCAATTTACTATTAACAAAATTTCCATGTGTAAAGGCTCATTTCAGTTGCTCAATAATGCAAAAATTTAATAAACTACTTCATTACGATTCTTAGAGCAGGGGTTCTCAATCTTTTGAGGTCAATGCCCCATTTTTATACTATTATAAAAGGTCATGTCCCCACTCATAAGTCTATACTTGCAAATATTATATATATATATATATATATATATATATATATATATATATATATATATATATATATATATATATATATATATATAATATATATATATATATATATATATGTGTGTGTGTGTGTGTGTGTGTGTGCGTGCGTGAGATGGGAAGGCAAGAGTAGCCTGTTAGATGTTAAGGTATTAATGGGTGCTGCAATGGGTATCTCGGACCACTACTCGGTAGCTGCAAGAGTAAAAGTTAAAGGAGGTTGGGAGAGAGTAAGAGTAAAAGAGAAGGTGGTACAGGTGGTGCTATTAGAAAGACTGGAAGAGATGGGGGAAGAAAGAAGACTACATGGGAGGGATAAGTGAAAGATGAAGAAATGTAATTGGGAGCGTGGTGAAGGGAGTAGGAGAATCAGTGGAGGTTGCTAGAAAGGTGTGTGGCGTAAAGAGGATAGGGATCGGTAAACGTAAGGGGAGTGAGTGGTGAAATGAAGAGTTTGGGAATTTGGTGAAAAGGAAGAGAGAATCCTTTAATAGGTATTTGAGAACGAAGGAGGATAGGGATTGGGTGGTGCATGAGAGAGGTTTTAACTTAGTGAAGAGGGAAGTTAAGAGGGCAAAAAAGAGAGTAGAAGAGGATTAGAGTAGAAACTAGCAGAAAATTTTAAGGACAGAAGTAAAATGTTCTGGAAGGAAGTGTATAGAATGAAGAGACGGAGAGAAGAGCAGGAGGAGGTAGTGAAGGACGAGGATGGTGAGTTAATACAAGGAGAGAAAGATTTGGGATAGAGATGGAGGGAATACTTAAGTGAGTTATTGAATGGGAGCAAAGTGATTACACAAAAGGAGTGGGGTAAGGAATAATGGTGGTAGTGACATGGGGATAGGAGAGGAGCATTAGTAGAGAGGAGGTGGAAGTCGCAGTGAGAAAGGTGAAAAAGGGAAAGTCAGCATGGATGGAATGTATTTATGGAGAAATGATAAGAGAAGGAGCTGGATATTTGGTTAACTTGTTGGTTAAAATGTTTAATGTGTGTTGGGAAGAAAGGAGAGTGCCTCAGGAATGGCAGGATGCTTGTGTATGCCTATATATAAAGGAAAAAGGAAAAGATGTGTAAAAAGTATTAGGGAATAGATTTGTTGAGTGTTGTAGAGAAGATTTATGGGAGAGTATTAGTGACAAGAGTGAAACAATTGACAAGAGAGAGGATGAGAGAAAAACAAGGGGATTTTAGAGAAGGTAGGGGATGTGTGGACCAGATGCTTACGCTATGGACGATTGGGGATAAATTGCGTGAAAAAGGTAAAGTTGAGTATGCATGCTTTATAGATTTTAAGAAAGCGTATGATGGAATATGATGGAGGAAGTTGTTCGAGGTTTTGAGAGAGGGGTGGAAAGTGGGAGGAAGTTTATTGAAAGGGATCAAAACTTTGTATGAAAATTGTAGAACGAGGGCGAGAGTGAAGAGGGAGCTTACTGATTGGTTTGACATAGCAGTGGGGTTGAGATAAGGATGTATAATGTTCCCATGGTTGCTTAACCTGTTGATGGATTGTGTAGTTGGGAAAATGGAGAGAGAAGGGAAGTGGGAGGTAAATGTATTACTGTTTCCGGTTGATGTGGTTTTTGTGGCTGATTCTAGTGAAAAGTTGGGAATGTTGGTGAGAGAATTTGTGGGGAAATTCGTAATTAAAGGATTGGGAATAAATCCAACAAAAGTAAAGTAATGAGGATTGGGGGTGAGGAAGTGTTTGTAGAAGGAGAGGAATACGGGGTGTGGAGGTGGGGGTGAGGAATTGGAGGAGGTGGAGGAATTCATATATTTGGGAATGATGTTGGATGGTAAAGGAGGAATAGAAAAAGAAATAGAGGATAGAGTGGTGGAAGGAATGAAAGTGATGGAGGGATTAAGGGAAGTGCGGAAGAAAGGAAAAACGTCAAAAGAAATTAAGGAACGAATGCTTAAGTGTATGTGTTTGCTATTTGTAATGTATGATGTGAAACATGAATGATGAATGCTCAGGTCAAACGTCGTGTATTAGGTCGTCGGCCTTTGATTTGACTAGGATCCCGACTTCCCCCTTAACTCTGGTGGAATTTTAGTAGGCCTCTGGTCTTTTCCCACCAGAGGTGAAATGAAATATATATGTATATATATATATATATATATATATATATATATATATATATATATATATATATATATATATATATATATATATATATATATATATATATATATATATATATATATTATTACTATTATTATCATTATTATTATTATATTACAGCTGCACGTGCTTGTTTGAAGATTGAAATAATTAGCGAGAAATTATAGCGTTAGCCCCAAATACATGTACGTTAATTTTTTTCACAGTTTAACAAGCCTCCCCTGAAATCCTTTAACTCTTTCCCAGGGTAGCGTCCAACCCAGATTGAGAAATCCTATTTTAAGGCTTTGAGATAGTTTTTGCAGTTTACCATTATCTTATTTCTCTTAGCAAAAAAGTTTTTTCAAACCAGTTATAAAACCAATTAAATAAAAAGCCAAGCTATTCGTCAAGTAAATAACTTTTGGTTTAATTCTGTTAATAATAATAATAATAATAATAATAATAATAATAATAATAATAATAATAATAATAATAATAATAATAATAATAATAATAATAATAATAATAATAATAATAATAATAATAATAATAATAATAATAATAATAATAATAATAATAATAATAATAATAATAATAATAATAATAATAATAATAATAATAATAATAATAATAATAATTTAAATATAAATTTAATGATAGATATGTATTCTAACTTCGTATTTATGTGCATACAAGTTTAAAATAAAACAGGAATAAATATAATTGGTGAGGAAAGCATTGAAAAGTATCTCACACTACAATGTAAAAATATATTTTAAATTATATCCTTTTTAAACTTTACACCTTTTACCCATGAAACATCAAAGGGTGGAAACTTGATAAGGAATTTCTCCTATGATTCAAATTCTGAACCTTCGAATCACGAATCAGAATACGATACTGTACAAGCTAATGAAATTTATATATATATATATATATATATATATATATATATATATATATATATATATATATATATATATATATATATATATATATATATATATATATATATATATATATATATATATATATATATATATATATATATATATATATATATATATATATATATATATATATATATATTAGAATTAAAATTTGGGTTCTACTATAATATGAAGATCCAAATGCATATCCACTAACATTTGTGGGCGGAACCAGCCGTACCTCCCGATCTTTGAGTGATGGGAAATAAATAGTTATTTTTACTTTTGTAGTCAGCATATTATAGAGTAAGTATTTTGACCAACTAATATGAAACTGATTTATTTTTTTCAGAGTATTGCTATACACAATGGTTGGCTTTGTTTTTCTTCATATTCTTGTCTTCTTAGGAGGATTAGTTGTTTACGCTTCATTTGCGGGATGTGACCCTCTTCTAGAAGGAAAAATTGAGAACTATAGTCAGATTCTTTCCTATTTTATTATTAACAAGTTAGGTTCTATAATAGGACTTCGAGGAATTTTTGCAGCTACATTAATATCAAGTTTACTCAGGTGATATATATATATATATATATATATATATATATATATATATATATATATATATATATATATATATATATATATATATATATATATATATATATATATATATATATATGTGTGTGTGTGTGTGTGTGTGTGTGTGTGTGTGTGTAGCATATAATTTTAAATTTCAAAATTGTTCACTAGGAGGAAATGTCACTTCCGTACGTTAGATATAACTTTTTGCAGACATCATGATGGTATGGTGACGACGTCATTTCGCCAAACTATTTCCCTATAAGAATTAATCTTAACATTATAATGTTTTTTTTCCTACGGTAAATATGAAATTTTTAATAAAATATTTTTAATGAATGTTTTCGTATTTAATAAATTTTGTATATTAGGCGATAAGAAACTTGCTTTTTGAATAGGAAGAAGATAATTGATAATGATTTATTGTTTAAAAAGAATAATAAAAATTCAGCGTGAAAAGTATGCTTTTAATAATTTTTTCATTTACTTATGAGTCTGAGATTACATTGATCTTTCTCTCTGATCAAAATCGCAATTGACCAATGAAAGATATACAATACATATACTTAATACGATGCATGTGATTAACAATCAAATGAAAAATTTATTAATTAAGCTAAATTTAAATTAAATATAAAAATAAATGTTATACGAATAATAGTTTGGGATAAGAAATGTATCATACTTTATTTTTAAAGTTAGGTTAAATTCAGAGATTTAAGTTATATATTGAGGAGTCTTAGGGTCAAAAATAAATGTCAGTACAATGAAATATAAGTTAAAGAGATGTCGGTATGTCTTTGATCATTCTCAATGATAAAAAGCTTAGTGAGCTATGGTTAATTAAGATATATGTTGAAAGATTTAGATAAGAAATGTATGGAAGGTTCTAAATGTTGCATGCTAGAGATGTGATGAAATGTGATTGGTCATGTAGAAGTCTTAAAATTTATGTAGTATTTGGAGACTTAGGTATATGTTGAAAGGATTAGTTTTTCAATTGTTTGTCAAGTTCTAAAAATTGTGTTCTAGAGAGATGTCGGTATGTCTTTTATCATGCATAAGAGTTGAAAGATAGATTGAGTATAGAGTTTTAAAGTATACGATGTGGGGCATAAGGTGAGAAATGTATATGAAGGTTTAATTAATTATTAGTGTTTTAGGGATGAAGGTCTTTCTTTGATCATACATATGTTATAAATTTAAGTTGATTACAGAGAATTAAGTTAAATGTCTACGAATTTATTTTAAATATTATTGTAAAATTCTGTAATTCGAATAATAGATTGATATTGGCATGACTTTGTTCATTCCTTAGTGATAAAGTTAGGTAAGTTTGCAGATTTAAGGGGCTATACTGATAGACTTAGAGTAGAGACGAATACAATGTCTTTGATAAGTGTTTTAGAAATATTTCAATGCGGCAAGAGAGTATGAATAAAGTGTAAATAAAACCTTCAGTTTGTGCTATGGATATCTTGTGCTATGGATATCTCGCAAAAGATATCCATAGCACAAACTTTCATTTTGTGCTATGGATATCTTTTGCGAGACAAATATATTGTAGAGGGGTGGTTTAAGGACTTCAAAAGAGACGTAATGTGCTTGTTAGAAGTAATATGCATGAATTTTGCTTTGATAAGTTAAGTATAACAGTGTGTAATGGTAAAATTTTAAACTAACTGCAAATGAATTGGTTGCTATTTTAATTTTTATACATAAATGTATGCATATGATTATGTGAGTGAGTTAGTGTATGGATGCGTATGTATGTGGGCATAACTTAGCCCTTATGCGCATTATATGCTTTAATGCAAAAAATAAGGTTAAAAACTTTAGAAAAAATTTTAAAAACTTACAGTATAAAGATGGAAAACAATAAAAATTTAAATACAACTTTAATTAAAATGTGGAAAAATAAAAATTCAAAACATAAATAAAAGTAAAAATAAACATAAATATTCGAATTGAAGCTTTAAAATTTAAAATATAATTTGAAAAAAACAAATTAAAATCATAAAATTTATGAAACCAAAAAAAAAAAAATAAGCTTAAAAGAATAAATAAAATTTAAATGAAAACATAAAATTCATAAGACCTAAATAAGACAAACTGAAAACATACCTAACTAAAACTTGAACTGAAAACTGAAACAAACATAAAATTATCAAGAACACGAAGTAAGAACTACATAAAGAAAAATTCAAAGACATAGATAATCCTAAAACCACAGTTAAATGAAATAAGGTTAGAAGAAGGATTCAACATTAAGGAGAATAAAGATTACAGATGAATTGCTGTTATACATTGAGTTATTAAGTAGATGAAGCAATGAGTTGTTATATTAACTTCGTAAATCAACGTCACATGTATGAAACATTCTTAAATAATGCTATCACGTGTACATAATATGTTGTAATTTTAAGAGATAAAGTAGCTGTTATGGTTATGATGTAAAATGGCACTGCATTAATGAAAAATAGTTTCAGATAAGTTAGCAAATGTTTATAATTCATGATGTAAGTATGATGTATAATTGTAAATTATGAATGAACGAAAAATGAGGACTGGGATTTAAAATGGAGAAGATTGGGGCTCGTGAAGTGACTGATGGACTGGAAATGTGAAAATGCAAAGGTTGAGAAGTTCTAGAGTGAAGGCATATGGATCTTAAAACTGTGAAGATAGAATTCGTGAAACGGAAATGGTTTCGCTACGTGAAAGTAAAAAAGTTGGGATGTACAAAAGGGAGAGTTTGATAATCTTAAAAAGTAAAAAGGTAGAAATCTTGAAACGGAAAAATATTCGTGGTGTATAATGGCTAAGGTTAATTGCCCGAAAAGATATGTTGAATGGATATATATGTTTATGCTTTTGTGTGTGTGTGAGTGAGTGAGTGGGTGTAGAATTATATATGTATCTGAGAATATGTACATGAGTATGAGTGCATGTATGCGTATATGTGGATATTTGAGGGTATATGTCTACGTATATGATTATGTATGCATCTGAGACTAGATATGTGAGCGTGAGTGCAAGTGTGCGCATATTTATGTATTTGAGTGTATGTTTCTTGGTATGTGTGTATGTGGTTGTTCAGGTATGTGTATATGATTACATATGAATCTGAGGATAAGTATGTGAGTGTATATATATATATATATATATATATATATATATATATATATATATATATATATATATATATATATATATATATATATATATATATATATATATATATATATATATATATATATATATATATATATATATATTGAGAGTTTTTGTCTATGTATGTGTGCATGAGGTTGTTTTGATATTGCATGTATATGCGTGCATGTACTTTAATATATTGCTTTAAAAAAATTAAAAATCTGAGTAGAAAAGGAAAATAACAAATTATTTTAGATGTAGCTTTGTGAAGAAAACAGGAGTTATCTTAGAATATATTAAAT
Source organism: Armadillidium nasatum (assembly GCA_009176605.1). NCBI lineage: Eukaryota > Metazoa > Arthropoda > Malacostraca > Isopoda > Armadillidiidae > Armadillidium > Armadillidium nasatum. The sequence continues at coordinate 63,764 of SEYY01000827.1, forward strand.
AATATGAAATAATATATATATATATATATATATATATATATATATATATATATATATATATATATATATATATATATATATATATATATATATATATATATATATATATATATATATATAGTGAAATAAAATGTAAATGCAGAGAATGTTAGGTGAATTAAAATAGAATAAGTAAATGTTAGGTAAACTAAAATTTTAGAAATTTGCAAAAATGATTTACATGATGTGCAATATTTGTATATATTGTATGTATACTGTATGTATTCATGTATTTTAACGTATTGCGTTAATTGAGGAAATTGTTTAAATC